>CM037851.1:87589905-87850762 GCA_021234595.1 Delia radicum | reverse complement strand
GTACACTCATAAAAAAAATTTTGCTGAGTCAGCAAAATTTTAGTCAGAAGTTGCTAATGTCAGCAAAATCTTTTGCTGAAAATCAGCGAGCTGATTTTTAGCAAAAAAATTTGTAGATTCAGCAAAAGTTTTGCTAACACTTAGTAGATTAGAAATAAAAAAGCGTTGGTAAAAATTAATAAACTTTTTGCTGAATTTTAGTAGACCGAAAAAAACGCAAAAAATTTGTAGAAAAATTGTAATTTAGTTAATTTATTTGCTGAAAATCATAAAACATATTTTTGTGATTCTTTTAAAAATAATTTACTATAATAACGAAATATAACAATTTTAATTTTCCCACATTGACGACATGAATTAATTTAATATCTGAAGATATATAGAAATAAATATATATAACATAACAAAAATTTTCTTTCATCTACTTACATCAATGGTTGTCTTAATGATGCTATGACGAAACTGCCGAAGATAATTCTAGAAACGAAACGAAAAAATAAACAAAACAAACGAAACGAAAAAAACAACCCTTTTTTTGCAATAAGAAAAAGAAACCATACAAATCTACGTAAGATGTGTGTTTTGTCTTTCTCTTTACTCTGTCTACATGTCTGTATATGTTTTTTCATGGTTGATTTTTTTACTTGTCTTGTTAGAGTTGTACTTTTAATATCATTTTCCTCTTCTCTACTACATCTTGACATGCCGCGACATCTGCTTATCAGCACAATTTTTTTTAGCAAAATTAATTAGTAAAACATTAGTATATTAGTAAAGCATTAGTATAAAACAGTTAAGTGCTGAATAAGTATAACAAAAATTTTAGCTGAAAACACGATTTTAGCAAAAATATTTGCTAAAAAATAGTATACCTGATTTACAAGACGTTTTACTAACTTTTCTACTAACTTATTTTTTTGAGTGTACGCTTAAAACAAGTATCTGGAGAATAAAAGTCCTGTAAAAGTCCTATTTTATGCATTATATCAACACTTTGAAGGCAAAAAACCAGTAAAAATTATTATGTGGCTTATCAAATTTTTGCAATAAGCCCTTCATATATATTTATTTAATTTTTTATGAAAATATACAACATTTTGAAACTGAAATTGATATGTTAAATAAACTTAGAAATGTTAATTCCGTGTATTTTATATAGAAATTTTAAAATAGTTTTTTTTTTTTTTAATTAATTTTTTAATTTATTTTTAAATCTTTGATTTTTAATATATAATTATTATTTCTTTTTATGATGTGAGCAATTAATTTTTTATTAAAGCAAATTTTTAGAACAATTAGAGAAAATCCTTATAAACCCAGTTAAATAGTAAAATCCAAATAACTGGTTGCAGAACAGCTTATACTGTATTACAACAGGTTCTAATTTCAGTTCTGCAAGCTGGTTCTTTTTATATGGAGTTTGCCCTATTTGCAATAGCTTCTATACTTCCAAACTAGAACAGGTTGCTTTAGAACCGGTTCTAGAAGAAGTTATATAACTAGTTCTGGGACATTGACACCTTACACTTCGACTCTCAGGAACGTGTTCTAGAACCGGTTGCATGTAACCGGTGGTAAAAGAAGATTGTTCTAGAACACGTTCAATGGTAATCGGTTCTATCAAGATTTTGCTATGAGCGTAAAAAAAACAAATATCAAATCTTTAGAAAAATCTATATTTAGAAATTCTTATTAAATAAAAATATCGGTATTTAAAGACAAATTTATACATGCATGCATTGTTTGTGTATAAGTATATCATCAAACAAGAATAAGTCTGCTAAAAGTCAACTATCATGTATAGCAAGCTATATCTCAGGGGTGGGGCGTCATCTTGACATGACCAAGTTCGTGTGTTGAAACCTCACCTCAGCCAAAAGATTTTTTTGAATTGAAAAAAGTAAATAAAAAAAGTGAAAAAGAACATCCTTTTCATTTGTTTAAACTTACGTTGATTGTTATTAAAAGGAACAACACCCTTTCTATGACAAGCCAATGTTCAATTCACCGATGAAAAGCTCAAATTTGAACAATTCAACAGTGGTATTGTTTATTTCACTCTTTTTGCCTCGCTATTTTTGCTGGGTAATACTTTGATTATTATAGCACTAGATCCAATAGTTCTGTGGTGCGAAATTTAAGAAAGACTAAATTACTTAACTCTTGGCGGCCTGAGTACAAATCCTCTGATATATGGGGGAAAAAAATTAAAATTATTTCCAAAAAATATATTTTGCGATACATCATCTCTACATTCAGACATAATTATGATCAAATAAAAGCATGTTTTGGGTAGTATTGTGATGCAAAAAAAAATTCTAGGATAATTTTTTAAAACCTCTAGAATAGAGAAAAAAATAACGCCACTTTAGTGAAAATCAATTAGCAATATTTCGAAAACCGTTGGTCCAATTTCAAAAATTACTAAATATTCGAATTCTGCATGTCAAATTTAATAAAAAAAGTATGTGTCCCAAAACATATTTGTATTAAAACAATTTAAGAAACAGTTTAAAAAATCAAAAACTTTGTTGCGGGGCGCCACGGGTTAAAGCTTTCTGATTTTTATGAAGTTTTCAACTAATAACTTTAAGACCTAATTACTACAATAATTATTATAATCTGAACAATAAATTGGAAATTTTTCAAAAAAGTGTTTCTTCATACAAAAAAATTCTGTTCTAATGTATAAGGTGGCGCAAAAGTAATCCTCCTATCAGAAAATGCTATACATAATAAATACATAATAAAAAAAAAAACATCGGAAGGTTATTTTTGCGCCACCTTATACATATATTGTCATACTTTTTTTTTTTTTTAATTCCCAAAAATAGATTTTGACCAACATACGACTTGTCTGACCCTATGTGCACTATGTATTAATCTTCAAATGTGTAGTTTTTCTGTTCAGTGTGTAATAAAACAATGATAAGTGTAATTATAACTAATTCTCTGCTTTGCTATTGATAAAATAAAACATTATGTATGTATTTTACAAGAAATCTGCTATTTATAAAATTTCACCAAAAGTTTAATATTGTTTCTTAAAAGTTTCTTACCAACAACGAAGATAGTGAAACTTTTTAATAAATTTAAAAAATTTTGCACACATGTTGAGAAAAAAACTTTATTAGTCTATGGAAAATTTATATTCAAACTCAAAATTTACTTATTAAAAAAAAAAAAAAAATTAAAAACACAATAAAAACTAACAATAAATATTTTGTGAAGCAAATCTCTGGAATTGTTAATAAACACGGAACTTGTGCTCTCATCGAATAATACAAATTACTGTAATTTCGAGTCGAACCTAATTGCAAATATTTATTTCTACATAATTTTTGTAAATGTTTTTTTTTTTTCTCACACTCACTGTATTAGTGTATTATGTTTGCAAAAGGTGTTTTTGATAGAGGTATATAACTTTGAAATGGAATAAAACAAAAATGAATTTTTTAAATTGATATGAAATTTACTTTATTCGAAAGATAATCTTCTGGCATTATAATTTAAATATGACTTCTGGCATATGACCACCACGGCTGGCTCGGACGTAGTCTTATCTGGAGGTACAGTTTTCGATGACTTTTTACAACATTTGTGGCCGTATATTGGCAATAACGGGGCGAATGTTGTCCTCCTAATGGTCAATCGTTTCGGGCTTATCGACGTAGACTAACGACTTCACATTTCCCAACAGAAAATAGTCCAGCTGCGTTAAATCGCACGATCTTGGAGGCCAATTCACGGATCCGAAACGTGAAACTATGCGGTTGCCAAACGTTTCCTTCAATAAATAAATTGTGACATGCTGCTGCCGTCTTGTTGAAATCGCAGCTCCTGCATATCATGGTTGTTCAATTGATGAACTAAAAAGTCAGTAATCATGGCTCTTTAGCGGTCATCATTGGCGGATAGGCTGATTGGGGTTTCCTCTACGCTACTCTCTACAGGAGCAATGACTTTTACTGTACGCACTGTACGACGTCTCTGTGGATGCATATTATCATTTAGAGTAAACGTGGTGCGAAAACGTTTCAATAGTTAGTCGAATTATTTGCTCTGATTGGACGATTATGTTGACCGTAACGGCGCGATACGTATTTCGAACAAAACCATGATTATACAAATAAATTTTGCACAACTTGGAAGCGTTGTCTAGGCGTCAGTCTATTCATGTTGAAATGCCAAACCAAACTAAGCATAAATCACTTGACAGCTGGCACAATGGCCGCCAGTTAAAAAAATGTGGCCAACTTAAAGTTATATACCTGTATCAAAAACACCCTTTATATAAGCGTCGTTATATATACAACTACATAAATATGTTAATGTATTTACTATTACAATAACGTAGTTTGTTTCTGTGTATTGTTTAATAATAATGAATTAATTACATATAGTTGACTTATATTCAATAGGAGCTAACTACATATAACCAATTTTTTAGCAGAGTGAAACAAAATCTCTTATTTGCTTGATTTACAACTATTTGTAAATTGCCATTCTACAATATTAATTAAAAACTGTTACTTAATACTGCATACAATTTGTTTTTTAATAATTCGTATTATTTTTAGCGTTACAGTAGAGAGATCCATATTTTCATTTGAAGTTAATTAAAATGAGTAGATATAAAATTTAATTCTTCTGTACTTCTTGGTTCTAAATGAAATTAATTAAATCACGCATTTTTAGAAAACAAAGCTAGAAAACTGAAACTGGAAACCAGCAGATTTTAAGGCTGGTTTCCAGTAGGAATTTATTTTAGAATATTTATTTCATCAAAAATTTTATTAGTGTAGAAAGTTCAATAAAAAATGTATTTTTTTTTTTTATCTATGAAAATTTATATACATCTGTAATGTTTGGGTTATTTTCACCCAATATTATATATTCATATTTTTACAACTAAACTTGCTTGGATTTGAAAGTTTTTGATCTGGATTGATAAATTGTAGTCTTTTCATATTATGATATATTATCTGTAGAAAAATCACACTTTGAGCTATCTACTTTTTACTAACATATGGAGCTGATAATTTTGATCGCATCGTATTTTGGTTTTTTTTCAAGTTTTCTATTAAAAATTTGAATGAAATTTGAGTCAAAAACTTAAAAAGACAACAAAAATATGTATTTTGGTGTTCCGTGTATATGTAGTTTTATAACAATTAATGTGTGTACAAAGTTTTGAAGTAAGAAAAAAATATGTTCGTCATTTCCGGCGTCAATGTAAACCTTTGCTACACTTAGGAAACTTCTCCTTTAGAAGTATGTAGTCATTTGGGTTGCAATACGGGTTCTTTTTTAATGTAAATATCAGTCATTTGTAGAACAAATTAAATTATTACTAAACTTATAACTGATTTAAAAAAACAAACCACATCAAATGACTGTTTTATGATTTTATATTCGTTTGTTATTATTAAAAAAAAAAAAATGTTTGTTTATTTTCCACTAAAATATGTGGTTTATTTTTACTACAATTGTGATTAATTTTTTGAACATTAAAAACAAATTACAATATTAGTTAAATTTACTGAAATGTAAATCGTACTTTCTTCAAGTGAATCTTCATTTGTTTTTAACTACATTGACAGTGGTCTTTACCTACATAGTGTACTATCATCTAAAAGGGTTATGTCCAATTTTACCCAACAAACATAATAGATCGGGTATAATTTTAAACAGGCCTTAACTGTTAAACAGATTTTATTGATATTAGAAATAATACATTTATTACCGGTCAGATATAAATAATGTTGCATTTGGTAATAACAGACGTGTTACTGAACATATTTCCCAAAGTGATATCATACAGATATATGCCATGGAAACTGTGCATTTCGCAAATGTGCAACTGGGAAAACTTAATTACTGTTAAGTTGAGTAAGCTGAATTTTATGGTTGCTGTTTTAGGAGTCAGTTCTTTTTACCCGTTATTTGCGATATAAAGTTCGAAAATAAAATGTAATAAAGACGATATTTTAAATACAAATTTGGTAATTTATTAAATTTAAATCAATTTAAAAAAACGCAACAATACATTTTTAAAATTTTGATTAAAATTTGTACACTCTTTTTAAAGAAACGAAATTGAAAATAAAAAACGTTGTTTATAAAATCTGAAATTATTTCAATTGCTGAATTGGTCTAAACGCAATGACAAAAGTTATAAACATTAAGTGTTTCGGCATAAAAATTAAAACCGCAAATATCTCGAGAACGACTGCTAAAACCATATTCACACTAGGTAGCAAAGCACGTATTAATGCTCTTTACTCTATTCCAACCGTTCTATAGTCTTTTCCATTCGTTTAGACAAAACACTCGTTTGGCTATCTACACTCATGGAACTTCTGCTTTAAAAATTGTAGTTATTTGTGTTTTAATACAGTTTCTTTATTTTTAATGTAAATGCCAGTCATTTGTAGAACTAACTAGCTGACCCGACAAACGTTGTTTTGCCTTCAAATTTTGTTTGTGTATTAGGTTGGATTAAAAACCATCCTCATTGCATGTTCTACAAAACGTATTCAACCATTTTTTATTTTCTGCAGCCGTTCTCGAGTTATGGAATGACAATTAAAATGTACACTTCTTTTTATATATATAGAATAGATAGATGTAATTTTTTACTAACCTTGTAGTTCATTTAAAAAACCAAACCACATCAAAAGACTGTTTTATGATTTTACATTAATTTTTATAGACGTTTTTTGTTATTTAAAAAAATAAATAAAAAAAATGTTTGTTTATTTTTTACTAACATAACGCACATCTAGTTCAAAAGTGCCTCAACTCAAACTTTTTAATTTGCATATTTGCACTTTTATACCAATGTAAACATAAAGAAAGACATAACTATTTTCTAGCAACAGTTAACAACAACAAAATACACTGATACTTTTTTTTTTATAGATAAACAAGTGTATAGTGCATAGTTTAATCATATAAACCTGAAAATTTTAAATTTTGAGTTGAGTCACTTTTGAACTAGGTGTGCGATATGTAGTTTATTTTTACTACAATTGTTAGTCATTTTTTAAACGGTAAAAACAAATGACAAATGTTAGTTATATGAAATGTTAGTCGTCCTTTCTTCAAGTGAAATTTCATTTGTTTTTGACTACAATTGCTGTCGTCTTTACCTACATAATATCCTTAGTGTAGTCTGAATGCCGTATAACTTCAAAAAAGTTTCTACACATAGTGAATTTTCGTGGAGGACTTTTATTGAATTTTGTCACTGAACTATACAGAAAAACCTCGGAAATAGGTTGGTATTGCGAAACAAGTTACCTGGTAATAATTTAAACATATTATACTTGCATTACTTCGCAACTCTTGGTACTACGGGCTGCCCATTAGTAACATCAAATTAAATATTTTTATCGTATAATTAGTTCATTTCTACATAAAATTAAATATATTTAAATTTTTACTAAAAATTTTACAATTTTAAAAGAACATCTGATCTTAAAATTAAAGATTTAAACAAAAAGTTGTTGATAGCTCTATACATGTAAGTGAGGATTAACATTTTACCTAGGTAAGTAGTTACTTCGATTGACATGCCCTTGTTAAAGTAATAGGGTTTGTAATAGAAAAAAAATGGAAACTATTTTGACTTTTCCACCCAAAACTTATACAAAATTTCATTTATAAAGTTTGAATTTTAAGGTTTTTTTTTTTTTTATTTGTTCGATTGCGTCTATATGAAATTTTCTGTGCAATCACTGACCGCGGTGTAGATAAACTGATTTCTAATGCCACATGCATTCGCACCACACGTTAGACATAGCGCTTTAGCGCACTGATCTATCGTCAGGTCGAGTTTTGTTGTTCTTAAAACTAGTTTAATTCAATACACTGTGTTGTTTTGTTCTTGCATACATAATCTCAGAAGTACAACTCCAACAACACAACAGTTCTAGTTTTAGAAACTTACCTTACTCCTTATACAATTTGTAGTTAAAAATTTTAAAATTTTAATTTAATAACCAATATAAAGAAACAAAATTAAATGAAAAACGTATTACATTTATATTGACGGTAATATGTGTTTTTTGTAAGGTGTTACCGGAATGGATATTTCCTTATTAAAATAACAGGTATTAATAATAAATAATAAAAAAGTGACCAGTTATCGATATTAATTTCTTGTTCCCCAACATATTTCATTCAGTGCAATAAAAAGCTGGATAATGATGTTTTCTTCACTAAGTGAATACAATAGAT
This sequence comes from Delia radicum, assembly GCA_021234595.1. Taxonomy (NCBI): domain Eukaryota; kingdom Metazoa; phylum Arthropoda; class Insecta; order Diptera; family Anthomyiidae; genus Delia; species Delia radicum. The sequence continues at coordinate 87,842,518 of CM037851.1, read as the reverse complement.
GACAGCTTCTTCATTAGATATTTCGGTATCAAAACTTAAATTTCTAAAAAAGACTTAGATAGCTCTGTTTGAATATAAGACAGCGATATAAAATGAAATAATTTTTCTACCAACTACCTACAACAATTGCTTATACTTCATTTATGTTTGCTCTAGTTTACTGTATGCATAAAATACAAATAACAATATTGTTTTAGTATTAATTATTGTAATTTACATGTTATCGTATTAAATATAACAACATATTCTATAATTTATGAATAATTTCAATTAAAATATATCATATTTTATTAATACAAAATAACATTATTACAATATGTATCATTTTTACTGGTTTTGTTTTGTTGTTAATAAATTTTTAAAAAATCGGTAAAACCAAAAAAAAAAAAAAAAAAAAAAACACTGCAATGGATAAAATTAAAAATGTATAAAATTTGCATCGAATAAAAAAAATCAATTTAATTCGATAAAAAAAACGTTAAAAGTTGAAAGTAGAATTGAAAAAGTAGCTAAAATTTGGGGTTTGTATATTTTATGTATACTTTTTCAACAGATGAATAGTTAGATAAAATTTTAGTTGTATAAATTTTGAAAACGAAACAGTTTAGAGAAGCAATGTTGGTACCAAAAATTTGAATCAATATCACTAAATATCACAGCAATATCACTAAATTATTTACTTTTGAGATCGCCGTTTAAAACCATGTTAATACACCTAATAATTATTAAGACTATTCAACACATATGTGAATACCTTTAGTAATTATTTACGTATTATTTTTATTGGCCAACAAACGTACACTCAAATAAAAAAGTTAGTAAAGTCAGCAAAATTTAAGTCAGGAGGGTGCTTGCAAAAAAAATGCTAATGTCTGTTTTAAATAATTTACAGTACGTTACAAAATATAAAAATGTTCATACTCCCAAATTGACGAAATGAATTAATGTAATATCTAAAAACAATAGAAATAATTATATATAACATAAACGAAATTATCTTTGAACTACTTACATCAATTATTGTCTAAATGATGCTATCTTTTAAAGGTACGCAAATGCCGGAGAGAATTATAAAAATGAAACGAAAAACTAACAAAATATATCATATACAACCCTTTTATGCAATAAGAAAAAGGAAACAGAAAAATCTATCTAAGATGTATGTTTTTGTCTTTCGCTTTAGTCTGTCTACTTATTGCATATTTGTTTGCAATTTGGCTACACAAGATTATAATTATATATAAACATTTAGTTTACAAATACACATTTAATCTTTATTAAATTTAAATATTTTATTTTATCTTTTATTTAACTAATATATTAAGTTGTTTTAATCCACAATTTGGTTTTATGTATTAAAAACAGATGAAAAAATCTTCCATGATTGATTTTTCTATATTATGTCTTATTAGAGTTGTACTTTTTAGTATAATTTTCCTCGTCACTACTACATCATGACATGCCTTGACATCTCATTCATTCTGGGCATATATTTCAGTCTGGTTGATGTGCTAATCAACACAGTTTTTTTAGCAAATTACATAAGTAAAACATTAGTAAAATATTAGTAAGACATTAGTTCAAAGCAGTTAAGTGCTGAATAAGTATAACTAAAATTTTAGTTTAAAACATAATTTTAGCAAAAAATTTGCTGAAAAATAGTATACCTGATTTACAAGATGTTTTACTAACTTTCCTACAAACTTATTTTTTTGAGTGTAAAAGTTAATAAAAGAATATCATATAACAAATTCCATTAATTGCAAGTATTTTGAGTGAATTTGGTTTGATTGGTCAACTTTACATAAAGTTTACTTACTTATTTTTTTTTGTTCTAAAATATGCAGACATTAGGTCAGCCATTTTTGTATATAAATTTAGTACAAATACCACAATAAAAATTGTAAATATTTGTCAGTAATAAAAAAAACTCGTCTTTTATTTATTGATCGCCTTACTTTCAAGTCACAAGTGCTTGAACGTTAAAATCAAAAACAACTTAGTACAGTTCAATTGTATGTGTTTGAACTGAGTAATACTAATTAAACCTATTCTTAACAATCACCTTTGTCTCAAAAACTAACTATCGCATTGATCAAAGAGTTTTATTGAAATATCCATATATTTCAAAGACAAGCGATTTAAAAGTTCCCTTAGAAAACAATTCGATTAGGATGCCATTTAAAAAATCAACCTTGTATTTTCGGTGATTATCGCTCGCATTATTGTGACAATAGTTATAAAACGGTTATGATCAAAAATTGAGCAACATCGGACAACTTTAACAAATTGCAAGCAATTTTAGCGTCGTACGGAACGTTCGTAATTGTCATATGCAAACGTACGACATGACACTCATCGTATTAAGACGTGTCCCAAAGAAGTCAAAAGTCAGATTTTGCTACTCGTATTCTTTTTATGTTGTTAAGAACCTAGAATAACATTTTTTGAAAAATTAACCCTTCTGTGCCCTATGGACGTAAATGACCCAATTGTAACACTTTTAAAACTTTATATATGCAAAGTTTTATTTGTTGAATATATGTCTATAAATTCATCAAAGAAATGTTATATCGAAAAACTTTACAACAAGTTAACATTAACTCTTTTTTTTTGGGTCAACATTAACCAAAATTTAGAACTTAGTAAAAGTAATAAAAATTTAATCAAGTGTAACATTGAATTTTATTTGTATTATTATTTTTTGTATTACTATTTCGATTTTATCTCCAAACCTATACATTTTAAAGAAGTTTTTCATAAAACTGCAATACCAATCCAAAATACAATTCTGTCTGGGCTTTAATGTTTTCAATAAAACTGCAAAAAACTATTTTAAAAAAATTTTATTGAAAAAATTATGATTTTTGCTTTAGTCGATTTAGTCAGTTAATACGAAAAATCTAAAGTAGGAAGAATTTTTGGGAAATCGATGTATCTATCCTCTCATAGAAATAAAATTATTTTCCATAAACACCAACAAACCTTTAAGAAGATTTTAAATTTCTACAGAATTAGAGCAAAATAAAAGTGATTTTCATAACTTTGAGTACTTTAGTATCTTAAAGATGCCAATTTCCAGAGTGACAGTATTGGGAACTTGCTTTGCAGCCTTCATCTAAAATTTTAAAAGAATTTTTATATTTTTCGATTATTCTGAGCTCTGAAAAAATTTTTTTGTAAGAAATTCAAGATTTTTTGTAAATTTTTTTTTTTTTGTACCTCATTGTTCAAAGTCCATTTGTAGCCAAACTAATATTTCTATTACTCTAACATTTTGTGCACATAATTTGACGACTTTTTAAAAAGATTTCTTGATCAAAAAAAAAATTCAGTGTTGTATACAAAAGCAGTTGTAAGTGAAAATATGTGTCGTGTTTTTTTCGATCTCACTCCTTATGTAGTAAAAAATTTTAATTTCACAATTTCCACATTCACTTAAATTATTATAAATACTGTACTAAAAATTATAGGAAATATTGGCCATGTCTATCTCGCTCACATTTGAAAAAAATTGTTAAAGTTGTTCCTTTTTGTATTCGCATAATATCGCTGCACGTTTGACATATATACGAGATACTCCTTCCTGTAGAGGTAAAATTGGCTTAAAAAGCCTAATATTCGAAACTTGCTATCGGAATTGTCTGATTCATAAAGCATTCAATTGTTACGGTTGTCCTTTATTAAAGTGGTTTTATGTGCACACAATGCAATTTTGATGGAAAAGATATTTTTTAATGCATTTGCAAAATGTTTACAAAATATTATCATTATTTAAACTTTCATAATTTCTAAAATTTTCATAAAATGAATTCACTATTAACAAACTTCGTTTTGCAACAAAACTTGTACTTGTAAATTTTTAATTTTTAATTTTTGCTTGCTCTTTTTATTATCATCATTTTATCTTCCTTTAAACAGTAAATATTCTAACATTAGTTAAAATTTGAGCATTTATTGTGTTTAATATTTATGCCGTTTATAGCACAGGTAATATAAATCTTAATTTTTAAATCATTTTGCCGCTTTCCTTAGTATTAATTAAGAATAAACATTCTTTACGTAATGAAATTAATCACAAAGTTTAAAACAGAATAGAAAAAAATTATATTAACAGAAATAAAGTAATTAAGTTACAAGCAAAGATTACAGCTTTAAATACCATTTTGCTTTTTAATGAAAAGAAAAAAACGTTTTGATTTTAGTATTAAAGTTACAAAAACTGTTTTTTCAGACTTTCGATATTTTCACATATTTAGTTAGAGTATTGTTCTACCTCAAGTCAAAACTCTAATATGATATCTTCATATTAGATTTTATTTGTTGCCTTTTAACAAGTTTGCTGATTTTCATGATAGACAATACAATTGTTTCATTGGCATCACCCAAATCTTCCGTTGTCCGCAAAAGAAAGCGATAATTGGCTATACTCAAATTGAGATTTTACATACAACAGACAAAATCTGCCTTAGTGTATAAACTAAACATGTAGAAAATTACGAACGGGCCAATACTGGTACGGTACTGGCAATGCGTCGGATTTTTATTTTTAATATATGAAGTTATTTTTCAGCGTTGGCACAGCAATGGAATTCAGTAGTTTTCCAGTACTTTTATTAAGATAATTTTTTTTTTTTATTTTTTAAAAAGAGAGGCAACACTCAGGAAATACTTCCTATATTTAGTGTGTTGCTTTCTTTGGAAAGGGATAGTATAGAGATGAAAAGTGGGTAAAGATGGAGGGCTTCAGACATGGCAACACTGTAATTGCGCGAGATGATAAGTCTTATAACAGTTGTTGCTCGCCACCTGATGGAGAGTTGGCGAACTTATTGAAGCTATTATTCAGTATGTAGTACTTTAAAAATTCGTTTTTTTTTAGCAAACGGTTGAAAATTACCAAATAATTCTATACTCACAATTTTTAGCTCATACAAAAGCGTAGATTTTATTTTAAGTGGAAATAATTTTAAATTTAAAAAACACTTTGGAAACTGTCTAAATTTACATATGTACAAGGTGGCGCAAAAGTAATCCTCCTATCAGAAAATGCTATAAATTTTGCGATTGGCCCCTAATGTCAGTTCTGTTTTGACATTTGTGTAGTAAACACATGCGAAATACACGTTAATAAACAATGTTACGCTACCCTGCTTCAGAACGCGGAATATTGGTGACTATTTATTTGACCAATAATCGGTCGGTGACTTTGGCACAACGTGAATTTCGTCGCAGATTTCCTGGCCGTCCAACGCCTACTGGTGAAACACTGCGACGTTTAGCAGCTCGCCTCGAAGAGACTGGCACAACACGATATGCTGCCAGGCGTGGTAGACCCCGGAGTAGCCGTTCTGCAGAGAATATTGCTGCTGTAGCCGAGGATGTCATGGAAGCGCCGTCGACATCGGCCAGACGACGTGCCACGCAAATGGGTATCAGTCGACGGTCTTTACGGATGAGGCCCATTTACATCTTAGCGGGTACGTAAATAAGCAAAATTTACGCTTATGGGGCACTGAAAATCCGCGTGTAACCCACCAAGAGCCATTACACCCGCTCAAGAGCCATTACACCATTACAAAGTCACTGTATGGTGTGCTGTTTTTCCCTGGAGGAGTCATCGGACCTTTTTTCTTCTAAGACGTCGCGGGCCAAACGGGTACTGTGAATGGTGAGCGCTACAGAGCAATGATCAACGAGTTCTTTTTGCCGCAACTTGATGAATTGGGATTAGAAAACATGTGGTTCCAACAGGACGGTGCAACGGCACACACTGCACGTGCCTCAACCGATATGCTGAAGGATGCATTTCCCGGGCGCCTAATCTCACGTTTTGGCGATTTGCACTGGCCAGCAAGATCGCCTGATTTGACCGCTCCAGACTTCTTTTTGTGGGGCTTTTTGAAGTCGCGGGTTTATGTCAACAAGCCTCAGACTCTTGCAGCTCTTAAAGACAATATCCGTCAAGAATGTGAGGACCTATCGCCGGAAGTTTTGGCCAAAGTGATGGAAAATGCCATAAAAAGGGCTCAAATGACTAATCAACTGTGGCGGCGGCCATTTACATGACATCATATTCTCGACTTGATGTAAAAAAAATTAAAATACCAAATAAAAATAATCCAAAAGAAGAATCAAAGTTTTTCATTTTTTTTTTTAAATTACAGCCAAAAAACATCGGAAGGTTATTTTTGCGCCACCTTGTATATTTATTTAGATCCGAACTGACGCTTTCAAGTTATTACAGCCGATATTTTATATACAAATATATCGTTTGGGAAGATGCAAAACCACGTCAAACCCCTATGCCTACACCTCATTTTGGACATCTACGATAAAAGTTTATTAACAAAATGCACATAAATATATTTTTTATTTTCCACTTTTTTTTTTGTCATGTAAAAAGTAAAAATGGAGTTGAGGTATTATAAGAAACTGCGTTTTTAGAAAATTGCATAGTTCTGTAATCAAAATTACTAATTACATAAAATAAGTCGCTAAAATATTTATTCCCGGATTGGCGCCCTATATGTAGCACATATAGAAATGCACTTTTTTGCTTAATTAATGAAAATTCTTATAAATCATTTAGTTTTAGCTTATATTATTTGTTTGAATTTCTTTTTGAAATTTAATTTCCTATTTTTTTGTTTGAAAATAAGGATAAATAAGCATAAATTTATACTTTTTGTCCTGATTTAATTATATTCATAATAAGAATTTTGGTGTTCGTTAAATCGGAGTTTGTTAAATCGATTATTCGTTAAACCGGAATTCCACTACATATTAAATACCCAAATTAGAATTTAATTGCTAATTTAAACAACGTCGTAATGGTAATGCACTTTTTCAGTGGTACTGGCAAATTGAGAAAGACAGTGTTTTCCCATCTTCTGTCATCCTTTTCCTTCATTGGAGCACAACTTTGTCCCAAAACTATTTTATTTGTACCGTGGTCATATTAAGTAAATCAGCGTTGTGCCAGCACTATTGTATTTGTGCCGTGGGCAATTTCTACCTGGGTAATTAAAAAATCAAAACTATTGGAAAAGTAACAATTTTCACATATCGGTATAATATGTATATCATTACGTGTACTGTGTGTGTTTGTTGTATTACAATTTCTAAAACCAACATATATAACAACAAACAGTTATTGTTCTACCTTAAGTGCAAATCTAATATGATATTGTTAATTTTAATTTTTTGATTTTCAAAAAGTTTGATCTCCTTTTTGATAAGTAATACAATTTTTTATTTGGATTCACCCAATTCTTCAGTTAAACGCAAAAGAAAGTGATAATTGGCATACCAAGCAATACCACATATAAAATTGATTTTATAAGAGTTTGTCTGCCTAATAAATTGGCTGATTTGGTAAACCTAATTATAAAATTGAAACTATCTTAACAGCAATAATTTTTACATATCAATATACTTTGCATATCATTATATGTAGTATATGTGTTTGTTGTATTGCAATTTGTAAAAACAACGTATATCCCAACAAATAATGTTTGTATGAGAAGCACCGTGGTATGCTTATTGTTAAAAAAAGATTTTGAAAATCAACAAATGAAATATAATATAACAATATCATATTAGATTTGGTACTTGAGGTAGAACAATAATCTAACTAAATATATAAATTTATTTTGCATTTTTTAAACAAAAAATTAAAACATTTTTGAACAATAATGATACCGCTTCTCATAGAAGCATTGTTTGTTATGATATATGTTGTTTTTACAAATTGTAATACAAAAAACAAACATGCTACATATAATGATATACGAAGTGTATTAATATTTAAAAATTTTTGCTTTTCAAATAGTTATGATTTAATAATTAGGTTCATCAAATCAGCCAGTTTATAAAATAAGGCAGAAAAATTCTTATAAAGTTGATTTCGTTTGTTGTATGTAATGTCTCGGTTTGAGTCAGATTTGGATGATGCCAATGAAACAATTGTATTGTCAGTCATTAATGTGACCAAACTTTTTGAAAAGCAACAAATAGAACCTTATATGACAATTTAATATTTGATTTGAGGTAGATTATTATTCTAACTAAATATATGAAAACAAGAGATTTTTGCACAAAAGTGGATTAAATGGAATAGTTAAGTTTTTCTCAAATAAACTGACTTTTATTAAGATTTTTAAAATTGTCATACAAAACATCATAATAAAGCACATTCTATTTTTAACAAACGCTGACATTTTGGTTAAAACTTTTAAATTATTAAAAAATGTTCGGGTTACTATAGCTTAAATATTACCACCATTTATCTTTTAATGCTCGATATGGTACACCTAATATTATTTAAGCACACTTTATCCAATAGATTTATTGAAATTGTTAGTTCAACTGTTTTTTATAGCATAAAACAAATAATAATAAATAAATAAAATAGCATATAATATGCATATGCATAAGCAAAAACATAAATTTTATTTGTATATCTTAAAGTTTATAAATGTACTTTGGCATTTAACTATAAAATAACAAAACTGGTTTAGTTTATTTTAGTTAGGAAATTTATTGTTTTGATTATAAAATTATGTTTATCTAAAATGAATAATTTATTCATATTTCGAATTATACCAATAAAGATATGTAGCACCAAGAGTCGTAAATTGATACGCCAAACTATCAGTTTTTTCTCATAATTTAAAATAATTATTCCAGATAATTTTTATATTACAAAAAAATCTGTTAACTGGTTTATCTCATAGTCTTAAATTGCACTTACGTGGCGTCAACCTATGACTAAAGATATTTAAATTATTTATGTCATTAGTTCAAGGATATATTCATATGAATATATGAAATATACTTGAATTTAACAATAAGAGTTTATTATGATATGAAACAGAGATATTTAAAAGACCCCTCCCAGCAAAAAATAACCTGGATTTGGTAAGCAGTAACTCGATTTTTTGCTTCCAAAATAGCGCTTCACCGCATTGCATACTGTAAAGCAATTACAGAAGGCATTATGTAGTGCTTTCCAAAATGCCTTCTTTGATACAGTGAATAATGCATACAATGAAAGCAATTACGAATGCATACCATGAAGCATTAATGTTGTCAACATACAAAAAAGCGCTTCTTATTGAAGAGACATACCAAGTGGAACATAGCGAACAAAAATCATGCCTTTTTACTATTTTTTTCTGGGCTGTATCGTACACTCAAAAAAATAAGTTAGTACAAAAGTTAGTAAAACGTCTTGTAAATCAGGTATACTATTTTTTAGCAAATTTTTTTGCTAAAATGTGTTTACTTATTCAGCACTTAACTGTTTTATACTTATTCAGCACTTAACTGTTTTATACTAATGCTTTACTAATATACTAATGTTTTACTAATTAATTTTGCTAAAAAAAATTGTGCTGATAAGCACATTAATAGATGGACGACAACCAGATTGAAAGATATACGCACAATGAAGCAGATGTCGCGGCATGTCAAGATGTAGTAGAGAAGTGGAAAATGATACTAAAAAGTATAACTCTAATACGACATATAAAACAATCAACCATGGAAGACTTTTGTATATCTTTTTCATACATAAAACAAAATTGAGGATTAAAACAACTTAAATTTTGCGTTGTCACCGGCTTGTGAAAATAATTGTCTATTAATAAAATAAAAGACAAAAGAAAATATTTAAATTTAATATGTATTTCTATAATAAATGTTAATAGATTAATAATCGAGTGTGGTCAAATTGCAAACAAACATATACACCCATGTAGACAGAGTAAAGCGAAAGACAAAGTTGTTGTTTTTTTCGTTTCGTTTGTTTTTGTTTATTTTTTCGTTTCGTTTCTATAATTATCTTCGGCAGTTGCGTTCTTCAAAAGAAACATCATTTAGACAACCATTGATGTAAGTAGTTGAAAGAAACTTTTGTTATGTTATATATATTTATTTCTATATATTTTCAGATATTAAATTAATTCATGTCGTCAATGTGGGAAAATGAAATGAAAAGTTTTTTATTTCGTAGTTATTGTAAATTATTTTTAAAAGAATCACAAAAATATGTTTTATGATTTTCAGCAAATATATTAACTTTTGCTGAATCTACTAATTTTGTTGCTAAAAATCAGCTCGCTGATTTTCAGCAAAAGCTTTTGCTGACATTAGCAATTTTTTTGCTGGCACCCTCCTGACTAAAATTTTGCTGACTCAGCAAAATTTTTTGCTGACCTTACAAACTTTTTTTTTTGAGTGTATGAGTAATTTTTATATTTGCGTCCTTCCTAAAACGTTATGAAAAATTTTAAAATTCAATACAATATGCACGTAAAAAAATATTTTGTTTTAAAACTTTAATACGAAAATATTTTTAATTTTTTTTTAATTTTATTAATTAATAATCATATAATTACAAATTATATACTATTACCCTAACCGAGCACTAGCTACTATGGTCTTTGGCGCGTTGTAGCGAAAACAGACAAATGCCTCTGGTAGGAATCGAACCCACGACCCCCGCACTAATAAGCCAGCACGCTACCAACTAGCCTACCGGGGCGCACGATACAAAAATATATATTATTATTTCTGGATAAGATCAAATTAGAAATTACAAAATTTTCAAAGTTAAAAAAAAGATATTCAAATTTAATAAAAAAAATATAAAAAAAAAAATAAAATTAATGTTTGTTGTCTAAAATTGAATTGACAAAAGCGTAAAATTTAGACAAAATATTGACAAAAGCCTTAAAATTTAATTGAAAATGTATAAAAGGTTAAATTTTAAAAGTGATACACGTTACACTCGGAATTTAAGTGTACAAAACAATCGATTTAAAAACGATCGTTTTTCGTAACGTACCATTTAAACAGATATTTATAAAAAGAGTTGGTTACGAGTTATAGCTCCACTTTTCTATAAAAAAAAATGCTTTAAGACGTAGCCAAAACCTCGACAACTGAAAAAAAAACTTCTTCAAATGTTAATATAAATTTAGTTCCAGTATTCTTTTAATTGAACGAAAATTTAAAAAATCATGCTACTTTATAATGACAGCAGTTTAACTGTCAATTTCAATTTTGTATCAGAAAATATTTCAAAAGTTTGTATAACTTTGTCAACCAAGTTTAACTTTATTTTTCCTTCTAAAAACATGCCTTGCTCATAACAAAAACAAAAAGGGTTCGGGTCGAAATCCTGTGTATAACAAAATCCTGTTTTCAAAATCCTGTTTTCAAAATCCTTCTTTTCGTAATACTGTTTTACAAAATACTGTAAAACACAATACCGTTTAGCAAAATCCTGTTTTACTGGGCGGCGAAAGTTTTTGTAAAAATAATAATTTTTAAAAATAATTTTTACAAAAACTTCACTGTAATATTTTTGTAAAATTTATCTCAATAATAAAAATAATAAAATAAACCATAACAAAACCAGAAGACAATTCTAATGTAATCAACATTGTATATTAATAACAGCTGATCTAATTGCAGATATTATCAGTTCACCTGTGTTGTTGTTATCATATGCAAATGTTTTGATATTGCAAGCCGCCATTAAACGTGATGATACAAACGTGTAGTTAATTAAATCATATGTTTAGTAAGCTTGTCTTTTTGTTAAAATTGTTGTTTTGTGAATAATTTATAATGTCAAAAGTTAATGTTATTAAATCAAACAAAGGAAATCAGAAATTGTGTACTGATGGACATTTCTATCACTTGGAGAGAAATTATAAGTCAGTCCCTTTTAACCCTTTCAGGACCATAAGCTTCTGGGGACTTTCACTTTATCATTTTGATATGAAATAAGCTTGTCAGAATCCAACTAAAGCAAAACCATTCAAAAATGTGAAAAAAAAAAAGTTTTTGTATACGAGTTTTTTTATGGGACACATATGTTCCTGTGGTCCTTAAGAGAGCCAAAATGTATTTTTTATTATACATAGGATATTCAATAAAAGTTACATTTTTAATATTTTAATACGCTTTTAATAAAAATTTATGTTTAATTTTGCGGTAAATTATGGTTAATTATGATGTTCTGCGAAACAATTACGGTTAGTAGTAAAACATAGATGCACATTGCATTCATTACAATAGTTATTAGTGCGATTTTCTACATTAATTTTTGCGCATTGAACACATCTCTTTCTTACGTTGGCTTTGAGCATAGAGTGCGAAGAAGCTGGTCTCTTGATGTCAGTGATTTTTGATGACTGGAATATTGGAAATTCTCTCTGACGCGAAGAATAGCCAGCGATTAAATTTCTGGCCACCAATCGCCTAAACTCAAGGGAGTTAAGTTGAGTCCCTTCAACAAGAGTTTTTGCTTTACATTCGGTGTAAATAACGTAGGAATTATTTACGCTTATATCAAGTAAGTCAAAAAATAACCGGAGGTAATATTTTATTTTCGATTTGCGGTCTAGTTCATAAAAGGACTTGCGCTGATCCATTAAATCTACTCCACCCATATTTTTGTTGTAATGCATAATAGCATTCGGGCATTTTACGTTGATTTTCTCAGCACTACCAGCTATGCGACGTCTAACGGTGTCTGTCTCCACTGGCGAAAGAAAATTTGTGAGAAGAGTCACAGCTCTGTTGTCCATCCACTTCACAAAGGATATGCCCTCAAAGCTTGATGTGTAAATGTTTCCTCGCTTCATATGCTTATCGAGAGGCACATTTTTTGGAATATTTTTTCGGTTGCTTCTTACTGTTCCACAGGATTTTATTTGACGTTTTTTCAACTCATATTGTAACAAAGGCGAGTTGAAGAAGTTATCAATATATACCTCGGAGCCCAAACCTGTGAGTTTTTCTGTCAATTGAAGCACGACTGATTCCCCAAGTCCATATTCAGTTCCATACTCTTTTCTTCCAGTGTATAGATCAAATTCAAAAAGATATCCGGATAGATCAAATTCAAAAAGATATCCCCATTTTATTGGTTTGTTCTTGATATACTGTTTCATAGCATTATGACCTTTGAATTTGATCATGTGTTCATCGACAGCCTGTTTGTATGTGTTGTTCATTGCATTTTGAAATGCTTTGTTGAAATGACTTATGACAGGTCTGATCTTATCATTCCTGTTTCCTTCTTCATGGTTATTGCTGAAGTGCAAATTTTGACGGATATCTTCAAATCTTTTTCTTGTCATTACATTACTTATAAAGGGTACACCCATATCAGGTTCTGTTGACCAATAATCACGAATGGATGGTAAAACGTGATATGTCATTACCAGATTGATACCAAGAAATGCTTTCATTTCGTCAGCAGTAACATCAAAAACTCTTCCATTTTGTTCAGCATATCTACAGGATTCATGAACTATAAGTTCTATCAAAACATCCAAGTTCGTAGTCAGTAAAAAGATCTGAAATGGTGATAGATTACAGTTGGGGTCCCCAACATCGCAGATTTGCACTTTTACAAACTCATAGTCACTGTTAGGGAATACGTTTGCAGTGTATGAATTTCTCCATCTAAAATTTGGTTCTCTTTTTTCTGTCGTGTTTTTCTTGTAATTTTCTGGAATATGAGGCGCTTGTTCCGTTATCTCAACGACTTGTTCTGTTGTCTCAACCGCATTATCATCGATTTCACAAAATGCTGCACCTGCATCAACATCACCTTCAAGAAAAATCTGGTCTTCTTCATCTAGACACAAATCGTCTTCATCTTCGCTATTTTCCGCAGTAAGAAATTGCAATATTTCTTCTTCATTCAGTTTAAAAAATCTACGGCGCTGGAAAGCCATTCTTCTAAAAAAATTTTGTTACAACGTGCTATAGAATTTACATTCACCAAACTTACCAAAATGAATCAGAAAATCAAAGAACAAAAATGTTTCTCTCAAATATCACTTTTTTAGCAAATTAGATAACAGGACCACTTATCACAGTAAAGTAAGTAAATAGAAAACAAATTCTAGGAATTCAGTCACCTGATAAAGTTTACAAACTTAATGGCGAAGTCCCTTTTTAGTTTTTTTAATATGCTAACTCTCACCACTATTAGCAGTTACATTCAAATTCATCAAACGAAAAGTTACCATTGACGACCACAGGGACACCCGTGTCCCTTTTCGTTTTTTTTAATAAAGCTAGTTTTTTTCTTGGAAATATCTCAAAACCGAATTCCAATTTGTAGAATATTGTTAAATTAAACAAAATTTTTTAATTTGAAAGAAAGAAAAAATTTCGTCTATGATTTAGAGCAGTTTAAATATTCCGTTTACGGTATGCGCAAAACTTGCTTTTTAGCTCTTAAAAAAACATTTATAAATTTTTTTTTTCACACAAATTTTTTATAAATTTTAAAAACCCTTCATTTAACTTTGCATTAAGCTAAAAATATCAATACTTTTAGTATTAGTTTATTTTTAACGCATATTTTTCTTCTTGGGACACATATGTCCCCTGGTCGTCAAAGGGTTAATTGGGGTTGCGCAAAACGTAAAGTGCATATACACACAGAAAAAAGTTTGGCTATTTGCCAACAGAAATTCAGTTAGTACGACTCTAATTCGGTTATTACGAATTTCAGACAGTTGGCACTAGTTTATATTAGTTTTTACAACAAAGTTCGGTTAATTCAACAGAATTTTAGTTGCAACACCCAACATTTTCAGAAATCGAATGTAAATATCGTTGTACTAACTGAATTTATAAGTTGTTACCATTAATATACACTGTTTAATTCGGTTGGCACTTTATTTCTCTGTGTGTGTGTAAATCTCGTGTTGTAAACCAGCATTTTTACTTCACAGTATTTTGCAAAACAGTATTGTGAAATCCAGTATTTTGTAAAACAGTATTATGAAAAGCAGGATTCTTAGAATTTTTTCACCAGTATTTTGTCTAAACAGTATTTTGCATAACAATATTATATACGTATCCCAAACAAAAAATTGCACGTATCAGAAGAAAATAGCTGGAGAACTTATATAAAAATAGTGACTGACTATTATTTAAATTAAATATTTTTACGCTGCTCGACCAAAAAAGAATTACATCTCAAATACAAAATCAGATCTCATTTGATATATATCGATATTTATACTTATCCAATCTCAAAATTGGAGTATTCAGTAATATCCGATTAGATCCTTCAAATGTATTTCAAAATTGGGGTATCCAAAAAGTTCTAATTTAAGATACTGATGAATCGCAAAATATCGCATGGGATTAATTGAGATCTACTTGGATATAATTGTATCCTAAAAGAAAAATAATTTTTGATGTATCCAATGAAATATTTTGATATTAAATTAGATTTACTAAAGTTCCACAACATATATTATTTTTAATAAAATTTAAAAATTATTTAAAGAAAAATGATTTAGCCACCTGCGCATATATAATTATGTATGGTGTTATATATAACAATATATACTCATGTCTTATATGCATAAAAAATATTTATGATGGTGGCCAATATATAATCATATCTCAAACCAAATTGGTATTCTTGTGTCATTTTTGACCGTTCAATTTAGACAATTGAATTAAAAAATTCCGACAGAGCCAAATTTTGGTGGGCACCTTGGGTTTACCCTAAAAAAAAAAAATTGAAAAGTCCCCATCAATCCCATGTGAGCTCAGAAAGTTATTCGGCGAAAGTTTTATAACAAAAATACTTCAAACCAAAGTTGTAGATCTTAAAATTCTCTATAAAAATGGTCTTAATGATTTTTCTAAGTATCACCGTTCCTGAGATATCACGATTGTAAGAGTCATATTCTACATAATATGCACGTATTTGCCACATGTATACATATTCAGATGCTCAAGCAAGCAAAAATGCCTATTTGTGTCTCTTTTATGTACAAACTATATTATATTGAGAAAATATACATTTAAAAAAAAAGTCAGTCCCTTACAGAATCTCATCTACCCGCATGGCCTTGAATAACATCTGGCTATTCTATTGTTTGTGTGTTTTCGTTCTGTTCCTACTACCTACCGGGGAAACCACGTTAAAAAAAAAACAATCGTGACATCACATGGGATTGATGGGGACTTTTCAATTTTTATTTTTTAGGGTAAACCCTAGGTCTCAATCAAAATTTGGATATGTCGGAATTTTTGTTATTTGACCACTATTTTTATGTCTAAATTGACCGGACTATATATGGAATCTTACATAATTATATCTTTATATCATTTAATGTCATATATAATTATATCTGGAATTGCATTATATAATGGATGAAACATAAACATAAAGTAATGTTTCAAATAATTTTTTGAAAACCTATATTTAGACACATAAATTTGTGATTTTAAGTAACCAGGAGGGTAAGGTATATATTTTTAACATCACCAACAAAAACTCAAAGTACATACAACAATTCATTCAAAATTTTATATGTGGTGATAGCTCAGTTGGTAGAGACATAGACCCTAGGTTCGAATCCCAGAGTGACCACGATATTTATTTAATTAAAAAGAAAATGTTTGTCATCATTTTTTTTTAACCAAATGTTTTTTATGGAAATCTATTTCTAGACAATTTACTTTTGCCTATAACCAGTATAAGTATAAGTAACCATTTCCTTTACCCCCACAAGGTAATAAGTCTACCCATTACTTTTAGGCTCATCGCCAGTAAGATGCATCAGTGAATTAAGATGTAATGTAATGTGGATGCATTACTTTACCCATTATTTGGTAATGTGTGTTTTTTATGGGTAGAACCATTTTTGGAAACATTTGTAAAAATTGTTTTATTATAAACTAAAAAAAAATCAAAAATATTTAAGAGTTTTTTAAAAAAAAAGTAGAGAAGAGAAATTTTTTTTTTTAATTAAAGAAGTTTTTGTGTTTATAAAATAATTTATAATGTTGAACAAATTAATAAAATAATATTAAGTTTCAATCGATTTCCGCACAACTTTTCGTTATCCGATATGCACCAAATTTCCTATATATTATTTTTATACAAAAAAGAAAAACGTCCAACCAACTATTTCCCAAAAAACGCAATAGAATGGATTAGGACATCCAATAAGAATATTGAGATTGTCTGTATATTTTAACATCAAGGAGTCAGAAAGATTGCATTTTAAAAATGTTATATGTAAAAAAATGCATTTACATGCTCTAAAATTTAAAGTCCTTTTATGGAAAAATAGATAGAAAAATAAGCTACACCGTTAAAATCAGCGTGCCTAAAATATGTAGAATTGATGGTCATAACCTTATTAATTTTTAAAAGTTATGATTTTGCCCTCCTGTGTTGTAATTAATAAGGTAATATAAAAACCATACAGGAGGTATCGTACAAAAATATATGTACATATAATAAAAGTTTTTACATAATAAGTATCGTCAACTGAAATGAAAAGTAACTAACAATAAGATTTTGGTTTATGAACACTTCCTATGAATACTTCTTTAAGAGAAAAAAAAAACAGTTTTATGGAAAAACTTTTAATACACACAGAGATATAAAGTGCCACCCGAACTGAAAAGTGTATTTTTATGGTAACAACTTATAATTTCAGTTAATACAACGATATTTACGTTAGATTTCTTATTATACACCTATCCCTCGACTTACACGACACTTTTTTTTTATAGGATTTCGCTTTATCACGATTTTTTTATTTCTCGTGTAAATCGAGGAATATGGAAATTACCTTGATTTGTACGATTTTTTTTTTCGATTTTTATCGATAATGCGCCAGGTAATCCTCAAGATTTAGAACACGAAAATGTCCAAGTTATATTCCTGCCAAAGAATACCACTTCTTTAATACAGCCCTTAGATAAGTGAATTATTTCAACGTTAGATCTAATTGACAATGTTGAATCCTTAGGAGTAATGACAGCAATAAAAAAATGAACAATCTCAGATTGTATAAAGCATGTTGCATTGTCATATACTGAAATCATAAAACCAACACTCAGGGGATGCCGTAAAAATTGTGGCCAGAAATATGCATGGAAAATATTTTTTGTGAAACTTTGGAGCAGGAATATTCTCAAATAATTGAATTAGTGCGTACACTGGAAGTTAAAGATTTTGATGACTTTTCTGAAGAAGAAATTTTGGAGATAATAACAAACAAAGAATTGGATGACGATTATTTAGTTAATATGGTTAACGAAAACGATGATGATGATAATAATGACTCAGGTGAAGAGGAGTCATATATGGTTGCATTGACACCTTAAATTATTTGTGAAGGCCTTGAATTAGGACAAAAACTGGGAAATCACTTTGTCCAACAAGACAAATCTGTTGAAAGTTCTCTAAAGTTCCAGAGCTATATACTTCTCAAGGCCTGGCACATTATCGGGAGGTATATAAAGAATTGAACAATAATTCATCACAATTTCTTATAACCAAATATAATTTCAAATCTCCGCGGACTGAAGTTATCGCTAACATAGAAACAGAAACTTTTGAAATACTATCGAGTGATTAAAGTGATTCGTCACTAAGCAGAAAGATAAGATTAGTTGTCGAGGAAACTGATGACCAATTAATAGACAGCGAAAATTATTGGAAATAAATTTTATTTAAATTTATTATTTTTTGTTACAATATTGTTTGAAATGAACGGATCTCTTTTAATGAGCTGAATTATTGTCTTTTTTCGATTTACACGATTTTACATACAAATTTTTTTGTGGGCGTTGTGGTGTAATGTTTAGCGCGTTGTACTGTTACACAGATGGTCCCGGGTTCGATTCCCGGTGACGACAACATCAATTTAGAAAAATAATATGTAGGAGTTTTCTATCACTTATATGTATCGATGCGCTCACCTTCGGTGGTCCCATAGCACTTAACCCCACCGAAGTAAAATAATGAATCAGGGCTATGAAACAAAAAGCTTCAATAAATTCGCCAACTTTACATCAGGTGGCGACCAACAACTGTTCTAGGACTTATCATCTCGCTCAATTACAGTGTTGCCATGTTTGAAGCCCTTCATCTTTCACCACCTTTCATCTCTCCACTATCCCCTTTCCAAAGAAAGCAACACATTAACTAATAGGAAGAATTTTCTGAGTGTTGCTTCTCTTAAAAAAAAAAAAAAATTAACCGAACCTTGTTGTGAAAATGAATGTTGTCTTATGTTGACCAACAGACAAAAATTCGTAATCACCGAATTTGTGTCGTAGTAACCGAATTACAGTTCTCAAATAATAAAATTTTTCTCTGTGTATACATAATATATATATATCTATTTTCCTAAACAAATATAATGGTGCAATTAATTAAACAGTATATTAACGAAATTTAATACACGGCAAACAGAGTACTTTTATTTTTCGGGAAAACAAAAACTTTCTTACATTTCTCGTGTAGATATATATTTCTTGATAATAACTTTAATACAACATAATCTTTTTTTTTTTATTTTCAGGTGAATCTTCGGCATCAGCAGTTACCTCATCAGCACCCGTTACCACAAAAACCTACTCAGCATGCAGTCTGGTTTTAATATTCAGTTTAATTATGATTGGTGGTCATAGGACATGACATGCTTAGATAGCTAGTAACCAAAACGCAAACTAAAACGAATAAAACATCAAAAAAAAAAAACATAAATAATAAATAATATTAGAAAAATGAAACAACCCCAAAAAATATATAAATAAATCTGCCAACCCAACAGAATAAATAAATGAATAATAATAACTCACTTTAATTATTATGAAAACATATAGAGAAACAAAATCGTAAACCAAAATAATATAAATAAATACTAAAACTAAGATAAATAAAACATTTTATTAGTATTTAAAAAAAATAAAAATAAAAAATATTAATTATAATATAAAATAAAATACTTTTGTTTAGTTGTATTTATTTATTTTCAATTTAACTACAAGTTTTTGTTTATATTGTCAATAAAATTTAAATTTTTGCTTAAGTTGTATATATTTTATATTTATATTTAATAAATATTTTTTGTTTTTTAGTTTACATATTAAATAATTTTAAATTGAAAGTTTTTATAACTTAAAAATTTTTAATAAATATCATGTTTGTGGTTGTCTCATAAAAATTAAAAGTTTAATAAAATTAAATTTTAATTTTCTGAACGAAATTTCAACAAAGTTCATTCAAAATTTTCATTATTTTTTTTTAAATTGCTTTTAATGAACTTTTTCAATAAAACTTTATGCAAATTTATATACTCTTAATTAAGTTCTTTTTTTACAAAATTGTAATGACTTTAAAAATTTAAAATAGATTTTATTTATTTATTTATTAAATAATAATCATATAATTACAAATTATATGCTATTACCCTAACCGAGCACTAGCTACTATGGCCTTCGGTGCGTTGTAGCGAAAACAGACCAGTACCTCTGGTGGGAATCGAACCCACGACCCCCGCAATGATAAGCCTGCTCTCTACCAACTAGCCTACCGGGGCGCACGATTAAAATATAATTATATCATCTATTTGATTATTTAAATTAATCAAATGGATGACAGTAATTGTACACTCTAATTAATTTCTGTTGAAATTTGCCCAACTAATGCCCGTAATTTCAAGCAATAGATACCTACCGGTGCTTAGATACCTACCCGATTTTGTTCGTGTACACGGTAGGTATCTAAGCACCAGTAGGTATATATTGCTTGAAATTACGGCCATAATAGTAGGAAACTATACTCCAACTATAAGTTGGGTAAATTTACTCTATGCGTGTAAATGAAAAAAAATACACACATTATGTGTAAGTTGGTCAACAAAAAGTGTGTAAATGTACTATACAAGTGCGTAAAAATGTAAATAAATTTAGAAATAAATGAATAATTTTACTGAATTTTTGAGTAAAAAAAACATGCTTTACCTGTAGATATACGGAATGCGAAAAAATAAATTTTTATATGCGTAAAAACACCCTAAAAATGCGTATATTTACCTTGCGGTAAGAAAGAAAAATAGCCCAAAAATGTTTCAAATAAAACAAAAAAATAATTTTTAGAAAGACTTTTATTAATGTGTTGTATAATAATAAATTTAATAATAAATATTTGTATATAAGTTGTTGTACATAAACAGAGCTTCAAAGATTGAATTCTATTTTGAAAAAATCAAATCCGATTTTTTTAAATCGAATGATTATTTTCTTAATCAATCGCAGAGAATTCATTCTAGTGGGAAATTCAATCAATTTAGCTCATTCGATATTATTAATTATTGAATTCAATCATTGGGAATTCAATCGTTGGGAAGTCAATCATTGGGAATTCAATCATTGCGAATTTAATAATTCAATTCTATTTTTCAATTCAATCTATTTTTTACTCAATCGATTTAAAATTTGCAGAAATCGGCGAAACTGAAAAATATCTCCAGAATTAAAAAAAATCGCTAAAATTGAAAAATATCGTTAAAATGAAAAAAATCCCCAAGAATTTAAAACAATCTCCAAAATTTACAAAATCGCCAAAAATGTAAAAAATCACTTAAATTGAAAAAAAATTGTCAAAATTTAAAAAAATCTCCACAATAAAAAAAAAATTACTAAAATTTACCAAAATTGAAAAATCGCAAAAAATGAGAAAAATATCGCCAAAATAAATATAATTCTAAATTGGAAAAAGATGTCCGTGTCATTTATTTATAAAACGCCAGCCAATCAGATTTAGGATCGTTGCAAGGGTAATGTGGTTGAGTTTTAAACAATGTTGCAACCATTTTTTCTCCAGCTCCATTAGTTTTCGAAATATGGACCTTTTAAAAATCGACTACATAAAAACCGTGCATAACTCAAAAAATAAAAGAGCTACAGGAAAAATGTTTGCCCCGGTGTTCAAAGCTCAACGCCAATACCAGTCCTAAATTTCGAACTGAGTGGCTAGGTTCTTAGATCGTGTTTTTCTCAAAAACAAAGCATTTCAAAACAAAAAGAGAATTTATTTGGAACATTGCCGGTGTTTCGAAAACTAATAAAGATAAATGTACATTTATAAATACTTTAAATTTCTCGTCAATATTTTTCGTTTTTTCAATTTTAGCTTTCTTTCCAATTTCAAAATTTTTTAATTTTTGGCGATTTTTTTTTTTTAGCAATTTTTGATTTTGTGTAATTTTAGCGATTTTTTTCATTTTTGGTAAATTTTTTTATTTTAAAGATTTTTTCAATTTTAGCGATTTTTTCAATTTTGGCAATTTTTTTCAATATTGGCGATATTTTCAAATCGATTGAATAAAAACCGACTGAATAAATCGAATGAAGAATTTAATTCTTTAAGCTCTGTACATATATTATATTTTGAAAATATTTTTCCACAATTAGGCTGTAAACACTTGGAAATTTCTTTTCTAATTATGGATGTATACATTTTTTTTTTGATACATTAGGAAGTTTTTTTAATTCACTATCACCAATTTTGATTATTAATTAACGAAAATTCTCAATAAATTTAAATTTTAAGATTTTTTAGCATGTTTTATTTTTTTTTTAAATTTAAAAATGTCAAAATATTTATTACAATTATAATGCTATAAACACATAGACGACTGCAGCTACACGACTACAGCCTGTCAAAAATAAAATACACACGTTTATATGAAAACGATTATTTTGGCACCAACACAACTACACGGCTACCCGACTACTTTTGCCGCTGTAGTCAACTTAGGTTAATTTCTATTTTTGTTGGCTGCAAAACAAAAATAGTGTTGACATTAAAACAAAATATGTAACAAATTAGTGCTTAAAAATATTTTATTTTGTTAAACACAAAAAACGTCGCAACATCAAATGGTATAATTGCATTAATATTCAAGAGGGGTTATATAAATTTATTTTCACGTTATAATAATCTATTATAAATAAGTAATTGTATTTTTAAGTGAACTTTATATACGTGTCTACAACCAAGCATGTTGTTCTATTTTAATAAAGAAAAAAAAGATGTAATTGGCACTACTGAAACAAAAATGCATTTGTATCAGGGATGTTAAATGGAGTTTTCAATTTTGTACCAACATCCAAAAAAAATTGTACTTTTTGGACGTTGACGGTACCATTTTTTTTTAAATTTATTAAAACAACAAAAAAAAAATACATAAAAATTCTCTTGTACAGAAAAAAAAAAAAACCTTCCAATAACATACATTATATGTATGAATAAAATAAGGCATAAAAAAGTCTTATGAATATATGAGACCAAATCATGGAATTATTTGTTTAGTTAATAAACTATTTGGAATTTCTACATCATAGCAGCATAAATTTGTCGCTCTTAACCAATCCTTAGTCTGTATGAGACTTGATAATGTTGGCTAATGTAGTCTGTTTCTTTCCTTAGTTTTTATTATATTTTGAAAAGAAAAAAACTCTTACCACATTTGCAGACCAGTGTGGAATGGATAAAATTCCAGCAACGACTAGAAATGTCTGGAAACATATTGACATTCAGTTCATTTTGAAAATTAGCTACTACCGACCAAAAACTACAAACCTTTTAATTTTTTAACGACTTCAGTTAAAAAAATTTTAGTTTTTACTCTGGCTCAAGTAATATTTTTACTAAGAAGACAAGAATGGAGCAAAATTAATGATTAATCGGTTTTTTGTTAAAGTTCTGCCTATTATGGAGGCTATAACTTTTCTAAAACATTGGGTTCTGATGAGATCTTTAACCAGATCGAAATACTAGTATTAACCTAGCTAATATGTTTGATTTGCTTTATTTTTGTAAATATACGGAGGTTGAGAGCTCGTTCTAAATTAAACATATATAAGATTGATTGGAATTTTCTTTCATTTCTTTAACAATAATTTAATTTTCGTTTGAATTTTAACGTCTTTTTCAGACAATTGCAGTTAATACTATAATTAATATGCAATTTTATTTAATTTAATTGTGAAAGGCGTGGTAGAGCAGAATGAGTGTATTTTCTAAAAATCATAACTACATTGCAAATATTCAATTTTTTCTGAATCAGACTACGCAGTTTCTGGTATTGAACGTTCGTCAGTGACCCTGTTTTTTTGAATTTTTGAATAATGTAATATTTGTTATGTTTTTATTTGTTCGATTGCGTCTATATGAAATTTTTCTGTGCAATCACTGACCGTGGTATAGATAAACTGATTTCTAATGCCACATGCACTCGCACTACACGTTAGACAGAGCGCTTTAGCCCTCTGAGCTATAGTTAGGTCGAGTTTTGTTGTGATTAAAACTAGTTTTATTCAATACACGGTGTTTTTGTTCTTGCATACATAATCTCAGAAGTACAACTCCAACAACACAACAGTTCTATTTTTAGAAACTCACCTCACTCTAATCTCCACTGTTTTCCCATATGTTATAAGTGATGCCATATCTATATATCAATTTTCACTTCTTCAGAATTTTAATAAATTCAAAATAAAAGTGAAGTTGGCTGCAACAAGTGTCAATATATGTAAGAGCTGCCAGATAAATTTTGTAAAAAATCGTAAATTTTTAATCGATATTAAAAAAAAAAAATTGCCAACTTTATTCTTCAAAATCCTTAAAATGATTATAAATCGTAAAATCTGGCGGATATAGTCGCATATATTTTAAGAGCTCATTACATAAAACGAATAAATGCAATGAAAAAGGACACAATAACAATTTGTTTGCTATACTAAAAATTCAAAAAGGGGAAAAATTAAAAATTTTTAAATTGTACCAAATGAGTCGCGGTAGTACCACGGTACTTTAGAAGGTCAAAATGTACCAAAAAAAGTACAATTGTACCAACTTTAACATCCCTGATTTGTATAAAAAATAGCTGTTGATATTTTTAAATTGAATCGTGATCAGCTGTTTACTATGCTGCTGGCGTTTCCAAAATAATAAGTAGCTGACCACACGGCGACGATTGCAGTCAACGGCATTTGCAGTCGTGTAGCTCTGCAGTCTGCTGTGGTCTATGTGTTTATAGCATAAGTTAGTATATTTACAAACTTTGTGCGTAAAAATTTTATTTAACAAAAAAATAGTACTTTTAGGCATAATGTGTTTAATTGTAAACAAATAATTGGTAAAAATACTGGAAGTGTGTGCAAAATAGTTTTACGCATTTTGATGTATACATTTACGGAATTTGCGTAATAATACATGAAACTTTACTCGTTTTATAGTAGGAAATTTACAATCATCTTTTAGAGAGTAGTCAAAAACAAAGGAAATTTCACTTAAATAAAAGCTGACTAACATTTCACTGAATTTGTCATTTGTTTTTACTGTTCAAAAAATTACTAACAGTTTTTTTTTTTAATAACTAAAAACTGTAAAAAATGAAATCATAAAACAGTCATTTGATCTGGTTTGTTTTTTTAAATGACCAACAAGGTTAGTAAAAAATTAAATTTGTTCTACAAATAACTGACATTTTCATTAAATATAAAGAAACGGTATTACATTAAAGAGCATTAAAGCATTAAAAGCATTAAGAGTATTAAAAAGCATCATGTTAAAAAACTGCACTCATTTTAAATTAACTTGTAAAAAACGCATGTTCTCTTTAACTGGTTACGTTGGACTCAAATATAATCTTTGAAACAAATAACACTGCGCGGTTAAAAATATGAACATTAATGAATCGTATATAAAGTATTCATATGTATTGATGCATGATAAAAACGAAAGCATTCATCATAAACTACGATGAGGCAGTTATTCCAAGCGTAACTGTACAAGAAATTCAAATTGAAATAAAAACTTTATTAAACAAGAAATCTCCTGGATACGATCTCATTACCGCAGATCTGTTAAAAAACCTTCCAAATAAAGCACTATTGCTTTTAACAACACTATTCAACTCAGCTATATCCATGCAGTACTTTCCAACTTATTGGAAGGTTGCTGAAATTATTATGATCCTCAAACCCGGAAAAGACGCATATGAAGTCAGCTCTTATAGACCAATATCACTTCTTCCCGTTATTGGAAAACTCTTTGAAAAGGTTATAAGTAAAAGATTTAATTCAGTGATTTCAACAATTAATCTAATTCCTCAACATCAGTTTGGCTTCCGTAAAGAACATTCAACATTAGAACAAGTACACAGAATAACACATGAAATTGAACGAGCAATTGAAAATAAAGAAGTCTGCTCCGCAGTTTTTCTCGATGTATCAAAGCCTTTTGATGCTGTTTGGCACCCTGGCTTATTGTATAAACTAAATGAACACTTACCAAGAAATTATTACAATCTCTTAAAATCTTACCTGTCCGATAGATATTTTCGAGTCAAAATTGATAATAACTACTCAAACATATAACCAATAACTTCTGGAGTACCACAGGGTAGTGTTCTAGGTCCAATACTATATCTTATTTTTACCTGTGATCTCCCAGTCCACCCAGACTGCGTAGTAGGAACGTTTGCTGATGACACAGTAATAATGTGCTCCGGAAAAAGTAGCAGTATTGCCAATGAAAAGCTGCAATTATGCCTAAATGAAGTTGTCCAATGGACCAAAAAATGGAAAATAACCCTTAACAGTTTGAAATCAACTCACGTTTACTTTACAAATATATTAATAAACCAAACTCCAGTATATATAGACAACTTACAAGTACCCATATCAAACTCTGCCAAATACCTTGGTATGACGTTAGATGCTAAGCTACGTTGGAAAGAACATGTCAAAAAAAAACATGAAGAGTTAAAAATAAAATATCGCAAATTGACTTGGCTAATAGGAAGAAAATCAAATTTACCGCTGCATAATAAATTAATGGTTTACAACCAAATTCTCAAACCCGTTTGGACTTATGGTCTCCAATTATATGGCTGCGCAAGTAATTCCACTATAGATATCATCCAACGATTTCAAAACAAAGTTTTAAAAGATATGGTGATAGCTCCATGGTATGTTCGCAATCATGATCTAGACCGAGACCTTAAAGTAAAAACTGTCAGGGAGGAAATACAACACTTTGCTAATAAACACTCCCAAAAATTAGAGCAGCATACAAACCAACTAATTCCGCTGCTTTTAGAGAACCATCAAATTCCTAGAAGACTAAATCGTTTCCAGCCCCATGAACTGATGAGGCGCTTTAACCAGCACGGAGATTTATAGCTTAATCTTTATTGCTGTACTTTACCTCATTAAACTACTAGAATCAAATTACTAGTTAGTCATAACATATTGTAATAATTGTTTAAATAAAGAGAAAAAAAAAAAATTCATCATAATACATATAATATTATTTTGATTTCTTTTGATAAATTTCCAAAATTTGGTAAAAAAATTTTAGGAGAGCATTTTTTAAATTAAAGGTCAAATTATTTTGGAAAATGCTCATAGTTCTTACACATTAAAAACCACCATTTTAAATTTAATGTTTCTGGATTTTATTGAGGATTTTCAATGAAAATGAAAATTATTCAAGTTCGAGGCCATACTCTATATTTCTTTATTAGGATATTGTCCTAACAAATAATCTATAGAGTTTTTTGTTTTCAAATTTATTATTTGACCCTTTCAGGAATGTGTTGATAGATCTATTTCGGGAATTTTCTAGGTTCCCATCATCAGAACACGTTTTGAAAGCGGTATCAATCCCATGCCAAACATCAAACATACATATGAACTAGTTTACTTACTACATGAGAACTAATATACATGTGAATTTGAAGTTAAAGATTATAACCATTGATCAAAAAATAAATTGAAAACTTGTTTGATGTGCAAGATTTTATTTTATGCCTTTAACTTAAATGCATTTTTATCAGTTTTAACAAATTAAAAATTTTTTTACAATTATAAAATAATGCATACAAAAAATAGTTTTGTATGATTTTCAAATTGATTGATTGTATTTTGTTGTAGTTTACTTTCAAGTGGAGTACACACGTTAAATATAATTGATAAATTTAGTTAGTTTGCAAATCTACTTTTAGTTAGTTTACAGTTGAAAGTTAATCAATTAAAGTGAAATATTAAAAATGATTTGTATTTTTATTTTTCAATTTCATATTATTGAGTAGTGTGTAGGCAATATTGACAATATGAATTTTGTGAAATTTGTTATTGTTATAAAAAATTATTAAAATTAAATTAAAAAAAACATACCAAATTATTGCTAACAAAGGGCAATAAATATAAATGCGGTTATATGTTATAATATATGTATATCAAAGCGCTAATAGAAAAAATTTATCAATCAGAAATTGATTTAAAAATTAAAAAAACTTATTGATATAGTGTGTAAAAATTCACTAAAATTGACATAAATAATATTGCAAATGTGTGTCTGGCTTTAAGCCGAGCACTGTCGGGCTTTAAGCCGATTTACATTTTTTTGATATTTGCACATACACTTCACTGCTATGGCAAAATTTAACACATTTTAAAACAAAACCACGCGTATAGAGATTGTTTTTAATTTGTCTAAAATTTATGCACTTTTTTATTTAGTTTATAAATCTATATCTATATAAAGGGTGTCCCAAGAAGAACGCAATTTTTAAATCTGGCAACATTCGAAGTGTCATTGTTTGACATTTGAACAACTGTTATTGTTTGCTAGCAGAAGGTACGAGGTTAGTAAAAATGGAGCGCTACACGAATGAACAACGCATTCTCATTGTGAAATTGTTTTACCAAAATGGTGAAAGTTTTGCGGCTGATTCTGCCGATAAAATCATCTTCAGTGACGAGGCCCATTTTCATCTTGATGGCTTCGTCAATAGGCAGAATTGTCGCATTTGAGGTGAGGAAAATAATCGAGTGATTCACGAGAAGCAAATGCATCCTCAACGTGTCTCTGTGTGGTGTGGTTCTTGGGCTGGAGGAATCATTGGACCTTTTTTTTATGAAAATGAGGCAGGTCAAGCGCAAACAGTCAATGGTGTTCGGTATCGTGAAATGATAACCAGTTTTTTCTTGCCTAGAATTGAAGAAATGAATGTGGAGGGCATGTGGTTCCAACAAGACGGCGCCACATGTCATACAGCCAGAGAAACAATTCAATTGCTGTATCAGTCATTTCCCGGTCGTATTATTTCGCGTTTTGGAGATCAGAATTGGCCGCCTAGATCGTGCGATTTAACACCACTAGATTTTTTTCTTTGGGGTTTTTTGATGAAATACCGCAGCATTCATGCAAAACGGTCATTGGAAATTTCATTAAAAGATCGCGTGCATGCCAGCAAAGCCGCGGCGGCCATCTGCACGATATATTGTTCCATACATAACCTCATTCTCTCTACTTTACGATATAATAAAGTTTTACGATTTTTTTTTAAATATCTGTGTTTTATTTAAAATTTAAAAATTGCGCTCTTCTTGGGACACCCTTTATATAAAATAGGATGTGTGTGTGTATGTAACGTATGGACTCCAAAACGGCTGAGCCGATTTTGATGAAATTTTCAGGGAATCTTCAGAATATTCAGGCGGGTGATACTGTGAAGTCTGATTTTATATTTTCGGTCTGTGGGCGGAGGGGCGTTGCAAAATCCAATTTTCATATTGTACCACCAATGGCATATACATAGTATATTTATTTTTTTTGCTTTTTTTATTTTTTTTGAAAGCCGTTGTCATGTTTTTCAAAACGAGATATCAAACTCTTAAATCGGTTATGTAGTTCCGAAGATATTTACAAAAAACCTATGTTAATATTTACAAAAAGCCTGTGTTAATCTTCAAGCTATGTTACACGAACACAACCCCCTCATCCGTCTATTCAAAACAGCCCTAGACCAGATGGCGACAGATGATTATACGGTTGTGATAAGAGCTGACAAAACACCGGCTGGTGAGCATGAGCGGCGCTTTAATGCACCGGTTATTAGGTGACATCGCAGTTGTTATGGACGTTGTTTTCAGCTATTTATTTTATATACTTCAGCAAATAAAGGCGATAGAATGATTTACTAATGCGAATTTCTTTTTTTAATTATTTATTTGCGTAAAAAAAATTTCTTGATTTAAAGAATTGATTACAATTAAAATTTGAAGGAAAAACAACCTTTGCCGGGTCAGCTAGTTTTCAAATAAAACAAAAAAAAAACAAATTTCCCAAAATTAATTTTCAATATTTTCGATATTATGTATCGCATTTTCTGATAGGAGGATTACTTTTCCGCCACCTTATATATTTAAAAAATAAAAATTTAAACCATTCTAAATTTTTATATTTAACTGACTTACTTTCAAATTTCAAAATTCACACTTTCAGATAATTTGTAAACAACCGGAAATTGAAAAATTATATTGAAAATCTACGGGTTGCTTTAAATTCTTTGAATCCAAACTTCAAAATCTATTGTCAAAATTATATTTTAAAAAGGGGTTTCCTTACGGGCTATTTTGGTCAATAATCTCATTTATTTGTGAATAAAAAACAGTTTATCATGTTTTTGCTCAACGTTTCGTTTGCTTTATTCAAACTTCTTCAGGAGCGTAAAGTTATAAATTGATTTTTTTTTTTTGTCAAAAGTTTTATATTTATTTATTGTGTATTTTTTAATATTTTGAGAATGGATTCTTTAATTTTTAAAGAAAATTTTTTTCCTGTTGAAATATATAGCAACTCGGCGCTTAATAGGTGGTATATTTAATAAGTTTTGGTAAATTGTTAGTTACAAATATTGTAAGTGTACTTTTATTCAATAACGTATTTTATAAATATTTTATTATCTGAAACAGACGCATGGAAATCAAAGATAAACTTGACCACAAACAAAGTATACAATTTGATAAATTAAGTTAAACGATTTATTGAGCTCATGACATAAATATCCGCTTTATTAAGCGCGATGCCAAAAATTCTTTCGGTGACCTGCTGATTATTATAGTCTCCTTCATCAATATAAATTTGAAAATTTGTTTTGTTAGTTAGTTCCTATCATTTTTATTTTAGTGCATTAAGTTAAATAAAATTGTATTTTTTTTAAACCATTTTTTTTTTGATTGTTTTTAGTTTTATATGAAATTTAAATCGGGTAGTGTTTTTTTTTAATTAAAAATTTTTAATTAATTAGTATTGCTTTTCACAGAAAATGTTGTAATAAATTTAATTTACTGTACGCCACGGTAGGCTAGTTGGTAGCGTGCTAGCTTATCAGTGCGGGGGTCGTGGGTTCGATTCCCAACAGAGGCACTGGTCTGTTTTTGCTACAAGCGCCGAAGGCCATAGTAGCTAGTGGTCGGTTAGGGTAAAAGTATATAATTTGTAATTATATGATTATTAATTAATAAAAAAAAAAAAAAATTATTTATTAAATTTTGTTACAAAGCAAAAAGGTTTTTAATACAAAATTTATATAAAAATTCGGAATATGTAATCACGTATGAGTGCAATTATGTCATCATACATGTTTATACGTTCTCATTAATCTACATATACCTCAGTTTTCATTAATGTTCATATATGAAACCATATATGATTATTCATTCATATTCGTATACGAATATATGCGATTATTTTTAACCGGGTGTAAGTAAAATTAAAACTTTATAAATAACACACCAAACAACCGGGGTACATAAACTTAATGTTGGGTCATATAATCCAGTGCTACACTCCGTTTTATTAGTAAAATGTAAAATGCAATAATTGAAAGATATTTTTAATGTTAAATTTGCAGTGACTTAAGCGATTTGAGTTATTTTCAAACATCGAAATCTTTTTTGAAATTACTTTATTTATTGTATAATCTAACAAAGATGGCCCTATGTTTTAAGATGATGTTTCCTAATGAAATTTTAAGACCCCAACTGGCTTACACTGAACTAGCAGATGTCAGTATAAGTCAAAGGTTATTACTCTGATGTGTCGGATGAATAGCATCATCCAAACAATGGACGACTTTAATTAGACAAATAAACAATAAATAAAGTCATTTCAAAACAGATGTTGATGTTTTTTATTTAATATACACTCAAAAATACGTTTGAGTCAAGGCAAACTTAAAATTAAAATATCTTTATATTTTCGCCTAACTACACACAGAGAAATAAAGTGCCAATCGAATTGGAAAGTGTATATGAATTGCAACAGCTTATCAATTCAATTAGTATAACGATATTTACATTCGATTTCTGAATATGTTGAGTGTTGCAACTCAGTTGAATTAACCGCACTTTGTTGTGAAAACTAATGTGAAGTTGTGTCAACCGTTTGAAATTAGTTATAACAGAACTTGAGTCAGAATTTCAGTTGGTAAATAGCAAACATTTTTCTCTGTGTGTATTATTAATACGGAGTATATCGCTGGATTATGTGCCTCGAAATTAAGTGTACGTGCCCCAGGGTTTTTATATGTTATTTTCACATGCTTACTGTTTAATAATTATTAAATATCGTAAAACCTGCAATTTTAACCTTTTGACAAACAAACTTAAACCGCTGAAGACTTTTTAATTAAACTTCGTGGATACTTACGCATATGAATAAAAATAGATCTGATGCTGTTTCTGGTAATACACGACTCCCGCAATCGGAGAAATACAGTACTAAAACTAAAAAATAATGGTCTATCACACCTGAATGTGATAAGGTTTAATTTTGTATTTTGTCTTAAATTATTCTTAATCCAAGAATAATAACCATTTCATTATAAACCTAAAACTGAATTTTTAACATTTAAAAAACAAAACACAAAATCATGAAGAAACAACGAAAAATAGGGCTCTGAGACTATCGGGCTACAATTTATAGGCATCGTTAAAAACCTGAACTCCAGCAAAAACAAGTCTCTTTAAAATCGTTCTACAGCATACGAGGGCGGATCAAAAAGTCCGTGACTTTTCAAACTTCCCTCGTAGTTATATAAAATACAACACTGCTCCCATCAAGTACCACCTGTTAATAGACTACTGTCAAATTTTGAGCAAGTTGCGTCATCTACTTTGCGTTTAACAGCTGTCCAAAACATACAACCTCGTAAATTTTTTAAAAATGAAAAAAAAAAGAATTTCGAGTGCTCTTAATGAGCATTAGTTTTTTTCAATCAAACCAAGGAAAAGCTTGGTAAATACTATGTGAACTCTGCCGAATCGATTTCAATGGTAAAAAAGTGGTTTACTTACTTTTGTTGTGATCGCACAGGTACAAATGACGCTGAACGTTCTGGACGGCCAATATTATTGACCTCACACCCGAAAATGTCGAAAAAATCCACTATATGGTGTTGGCCGAACGAAGAGTAAAAGTGCGTGAGATTGTTGATGCCATAGGCATTTCATATGGCAGTGTGGTTTCGATTTTAAATAATCAGTTGGGTTTAAGAAAGCTATCTGCAAGATGGGTACCGTGTTTTCCCTCAGTTGACCATAAACGTAGTCGTGGCCAATAAGGCGATGGCAACAGTTTTTTGCGGACGCACTCGGGATAATCCACATCGATTACCTTCAAAAGGGAATAACAATAAACTGCGAATATAATGCCAACTTATTGGACCGATTTAACAAGGATTTAAAAAAAAACGACCCCATATGGCCAAGAAATACCTATTTTATGGACCTCGAAAAAACCTATTGTTGGGAAATGATACAAAATTAAAGAAACGTTAGACTAAGTGTATTGAGCTAAAAGGGGATTATGTTGAAAAATAATTTTTTTCCGCAAAAAAAAAACTGTGTTTCATTCAAAAATTCATGGACTTATATTTCAAGCATTGGTGGTCAAAGTGTTAAGTTAAAAAAAAAAAAAAAAATTTTTTTATTTTTAAACACAACAGAATTTGATAATTATTTTTTAGAATTCACAAAAAGCGAAAGAAATTTTTTTATTATTTATTAATTTAAAATCTATCAAAAAATTTTATTTTACGAATTTTTAGAAATCTTAAATTTTAATCCCCATAACTTTTGCACACCTTGCAGAAAGTGATTCACGCAAACGGAATTAAAGTACCTAATTATGGGATTATTATCCTATAAAATTCAATTAATGTGACGTGGAATTAAAAAAGAAAATTGAACCCAAATTTAAAATATTTTTGAGATTTTTTTTTTTTTTTTTTAATGAGTTGCCACAAAAAAACTATCCGTAGCGGAAAAATATCCAATGAATTGGCCTTGGCCTCTAAACTGATATAGCAAAAATTTCTTTCCCCTTATTTTATGTGTTTTTTATTGCATATAAAAATTACAAAACAATTTTCCAATCTGTCCCCATTTCTCCCATTTTTCACACTTCACAAACCACAGCCATGATATTTAAATAAAAAAAAAAAATTGATACAATTAATAAATAAAATAAATAAAACTGTAAATTATGTTAAAAAACTTTTGTTCATGTATATGTAAAAAAAAAAAAAAAAAAACTTAACTAAAAGCGTATTTAATAAGCTAATAATAAAAATAATAAATATGCATTTAAAAAATTCACAGAAATAAACAATTTTAGTATAAAAATTATTGATAATAAATTATTCCAAAGAAATGCATTTACATTTTAAGCTTCATATTAAAAATAAATAAATAAAAAAAACAAAAATAGAAAAATGCATTCAAACGAAATACATATTAATGCTATAAAATTCAACATTTTATTACCCTCACTCTTTCCATTCTAATACATACAAATTTAAAATGTGTATGTAGTGGATTTATAAGGAATATAATACTACGAGTATTTGCGGTAGTATTAAATTATACAAAATTAACCACTAACTAAATGTTTTTTTATAAAAAAAAAAATTAATGAATATTTATAGAAAAGATATTCTTTATTTTTATTTTTTGTCATGAAAATTATCTACAAAATTTCTTTGTACGTTCTAAAAAGAACGCCAGCAAAACCTTTGAAATTGGAAGTTTGAATATTTTTATGGTATTTTATTATATTTTTTATTTTATTTTATAAATTAATAATCATATAATTACAAATTATATCCGATTACCCTAACCGAGCACTAGCTACTATGGCTTTCGGCGCGTTGCAGCGAAAACATACCAGTGGCTCTGGTGGGAATCGAACCCACGATCCTCGCACTGATAAGCCAGCACGCTACCAACTAGCCTGTCGGGGTGTACTTTTATGGTATGCGAATATTACGGTAATAAAAAGATGGCTTCTAATGTGCTATCGTTGAGAGGAAAAAGTGCGTATAATAAAAAAGATGGCGGGTTCTTTTAAACGGTATAAAGTAATGAAGATTTTATTTTAGGTTAGGTTTAATTTTAAGCCTAGGTTGTTTAGAGTTCATAACCTAGCTTTGTATAAGGAGTTTACTATTTAACAGTTTTCTTTTTTGGGTAAGTATTTTGGTCTTCAAATTACTTCCCAGGAAAAAATTACACATTCCAAAAAGAAGCTGATGCCCACACTTGCTTACATATCTCATTGCCAAATTTAGTAACTGCAATACCAAACTCATTCCAACGATAGAGTCAAAAAAGCAAGTAGTATTGTAATCAATTCTTTAAATTTAAACCAGAAAGCATGAACTTAATAACAAAGTAATTATTTACTTAAAAGAAAATAACAATGTTATTAACTTATATGTATAACTTTTTGTACTCAAGAAGTAATCAAATACTTTTTTTAATAAAAGGACGTTATTGGAAGTAGTTCCTAATTTTGAAAAAAGAAGTTATACAATTTTAAAGAATTTATCTCATATAGTTTTCAAACAAATTTTTACTTGCAGGAAAATAATACTAAAAACAGAAATTGCATGTTGCCTAAATTTTGTTAAACTGTGGTTAGGTATAAATTAGGGAAGCGCACGTGAGCAGAAAATTGTGAGTTGAAGTTGAAATTACTAACGTTATCGTGAGTGAGTGTAAAAAAGGGTGATTGTGCGTGAGTCATATTTTTGTTTTTCAATTTTGAATTGTTCTTTTTTTTTTAAATTTATATTTACGTGGTTTATAGCTCCAAAATTATGACAAACCCATGTTATCATAACAATTCGATGTTTCACTTTTTAGGATTTTATTTCCGTATGAGTTTAGATCGTTATATTTGAGTGACCTAGGAGAATCACGTGTGAGTAAAAGTTGAATTAACTTATGGAACTACTTCTTTTTTTTTTTTAAATGTAAGTACTTCTTATTTTTTCTAGGGAACTATTTATTTATTTTTTTTGTGTAAGTACTTCGTAGTTTTACAATGGAACTATTTCTTTATTAAAAAATGTATGTAGTTCTTAAAAATATAAAGTAAATGGTTCTTCGGTATAAAAAATAATCAATTCTAAAGAATCAATTATTTTAGTCTCACGCCCTGTTAAAAGAATCGAGTAGGTAATCTAGTAAGGAATGCGTTCTGCCCAAAATGCTTGATTACAAACCCGCTTACCTTTTTGGAAATTTTTTGCTGGGTTAATTTCAAATACTTCACAATTTGCACTGTTTTTATATAAACTAAAATTAACAATTTTATTTATTTATGGGTTTTTTTTACATTAGCTTTAAGTTTGATATTTTAGCTTTTAAGTTTTACCTAAAGTTTTACTTTTAATATTATTATTTTTAAATGTAGGTTTAACCCTCATCCTGTAAAGAAAATAAGTAACGAATCTTGTATTTTGGGCAAATTTTGCCCAATATAATTTTATTAGGCTTATTAATTGTTATTGCAAGAATTGCACAGAATTTCTACACGGGAATGATTTTTACATACAAATAAGTTACAATTCATACATTTTGTATTATATTTAGTACTGTTAGACTTATTTTCACAGAAGTGGCAACGACCTCTCTTTATATTTTTCTCTTCTTGCGGGTGATGTAGCTTCCTGACGACAGAACCATATGGCTGAGTTTTACGCTGCTACTTTTCTTCTTCCAAAAGTTCAAATCCTAGTTCTTCCAAAAAGAGTCTACGACGAAAATGCTTTGATTTCTTCCACTCGGGATTTATTGCTGTCCATATCACGAAAGCGTTGCATGCAGATACATCAAGCATGTTTGCAAATAGAGCTACAGGCCACCTATTGGTCTTCCGCTTACAAGTATAGGTGGCAACAAGTTGGTCGAGTGTATCAACCCCTGCCTTTGTATTGTTATAATATTCTATTATTTCTGGTTTCTGTAACTGGTTATCCCTTATTGTTGCGTCTTGGTGGAATGTGCTTATCAGATATACGCACCGATATTTTTTTGGAACATACGCTACTAACGTTACCTTATTTTTATGATCAAATAGGAACTCTGAATACAAAGCAGGTTTCATTC
The DNA here is from genome assembly GCA_021234595.1 of Delia radicum. Lineage (NCBI taxonomy): Eukaryota > Metazoa > Arthropoda > Insecta > Diptera > Anthomyiidae > Delia > Delia radicum. The sequence continues at coordinate 87,805,393 of CM037851.1, read as the reverse complement.
TCATGTCCAAAATATGTGGGGGTAGAAACACCTTATTTTTTCGGACAGTCCCAACTATAGTCATTTTCTTTTTCAGAACTTCAACAGCAAGATCGTGTGAGGTAAAAAAGTTATCGCAAGTTATGTTTCGCCCTTTAAGTCCTTCTGACAGTTCCAGTACCACTCGCATGCCTTGATTCTTTTCAGGAGCGCAATTACGATTTCGTCCAATATATACTTGCATTGACCAGGCATAGTTGGTGTTAGAGTCGCACAATGCCCAAATTTTAATTCCGTATTTCGCTGGCTTAGAAGGAATATATTGCCTAAATGGACATTTTCCACGATATGCAACTAGCTGCTCATCGACTGTCACGCAGTCGTTTGGATTATACATAATTTTCAAATTATAAGCCCATTTGTCCCATAAAACTCTGATAGGTGCCAGCTTATCGCGAGCCCGCCGATCCGCTCTATCTGATTTATCGTCGAATCGAAGAACTCTACTAAAATTTTGAAATCTACGCAGCGACATTGTTGCTTTGAATATGGGCCTTCCTTTCACATCGTCCCATAAGCATTCCATTGCTTCACCACAAGAACGATAAACGCCAGCTAATAACAGTAATCCAAAATATGCCTTCAAGGATGCATGGTTAATTTCCTTCCAAGCTTCTCCAAACACTTTTACACCTATGAAAGTAGTAATGTACATATAAATTAGTTTGTTATGCGCTAGTTTTTCGAAAAAACGATGAAAATTACCTTCAATATTTGTCATCTTTATAATAATAGTTTGCATTTCATTGGTCATAAACAACTCAAATGTGGATTTGATATCACTTACACGTGCAATTGCATACTGAGTTGGTCCTGGAGTAGTAGTAATAATATTTTCATCCCTTTTCCTACCAACTAATGAGCTGTCACATTTGTCGTACCAAATTGTTTTTTTGTCCTTAGAAAGAAAACCAGAAGATGGGAAATCTTCTTGCGCTGGAGCACAAAATTGCTGTGCATCGGAGAAAACACTTATATGTCCCTGATTCTTGATCTGATGAAATTTCGAAATCTTCAGAAGAGCTTTCATGGCCGAGTGTACGCTCTTCAGCCTCATTTTCTGATTCGCTCAGCAGCTCTTCTATTTGGCGCTGAATTAGCACGGCCGACTAATTGAATTTGAAACATATAGATATGTTTTTTATGGAAAAAAAAACAAGATTTTTATAACCTATACATACCCTTTTGGACATGGTGTTTTTCCTTTTTTCTTCTTGTAAAAAAATTATTTATTTTGACTTTCACACTTCACAAACCTTGACTGCAATAGAAGCAACTACGCACGTATACAATCGAATGTGCACTAATGAATGTCGAATGTTTTTTATCTAGTGTTTTTTGAGCAACAAAAATAGGTTGGGATTCCCCAAATTGCCAAATACAAAACAAACAGTGCAGCCGTTATTGTCGCGAATGTTGCCACATCAACAAAAAAAAAATGTGTGGAGATCAGGGATTCCCGGAAAAACGAAAAATAAAACACACATTATAATTTCTGATTGCGGAAATAATGAAATTTCGTATTGGGCAAAATTTGCCCAAAATACAAGATTCGTTACTTTTGTTATGGGGGACCCTCTGGTGGAGCCACAGTAAAAATTTTTAAAAACGCTGCCAAATACACCTAAAAAAATAATTGTCAAGAAATTTCAGGCCAATATTATTAAAAACACGCTAGATGCGATGAGTTAAAATCGCTTTTGGGCAAAATTTGCCCAAAATACAGGATAAGGGTTAAGTTTTAACTTTCAGTATAAGTTTTTAGGTTTCAGTATAAATATTCACTTTGGAATTAATTTTAATGAATTTTCATATTTTGCACAGGAGATGTTGTTTGACTTTTGCACAATAGATGTTGTTTGCTTGACGATTAGAATATTTTGTATTGATTTTGATGATTTATAGTTGACATTAGCTGCATTTTTGGTGGGAACAGCTAGGGTTGGTACAATTGGTACTATTGTCCGGTACCTTTTGTTCACAAAGTGAACAGTATGATTAGATGGTTTCAATGTAAAATTTAATATAATTAATTTTTTACTAAAAATTTGGCAATTATAAATTTATATTCGATTTGAAAATTTAATACCCAACCAACAAACAAGCTCACAAATGAATCATAAATGAGCTCAAAATTTATTAATCATATGTTGTATAAAGTGGATTAATCTTTTTTTTGCACTAAAAATGCCTCACAAGCAGAAACCGTTGATGGGTTTCAGCCAATAGCTATGAAATTTGGATATGTTATAGAGGATAAAAAATTAATCTCAATCTCACATTTAGGGATTTGAAACAAGGGTAAACAATTAACCAATTTTCTGTTTTTTTTTTTGTTTTTTAATATATATATCAATTAAACTATATATAAATTTGGTATCTAATGGACAGTATTTGAAATGCGCATCATCACTTGTCCAAGGATGCTTATTTTTTTGTGGAGTATAGTCGGCTCAGGTCCAAATTCTCATATAATAATATAAATATAGTATGGTTCCTTCTAATTTACAAAACATTCTCATATAACTCGAATATAACTTGTAAATATTGTAAAACTATGTACATAACATATTTTTTTTTTAATAGTTCTCAGGCCACAAAGAAGTTCCTTGTATTTATTTGCCATTTCCGCTGAAATCAAGAACATTTCATGTAAAGTGTTCAATTTGAAATGCTGAAATTTTGCTATTTATATTGAAAATTTCTTTTGTAATTATAAAAGTAAAAAATTAATTAAGCATTTCTTTTAAATTTTTAAAAATAACAGTGCAAATAGTCTAATTAAAACTGAACAGAAGATTTTTGCGTTATTAACCGTTTGACGACAAATGGTTGATATGTCCCTTATTTATTTTTTGCTGTATTAGCTACACTTTTTAACCGATTTTCATGACTGTGATGTATATCGAAAATAGATAGATCTAGTTTTCAGATCATAACAGCCACTTAGAATAACATGGTCTAAGAGCCGAATAGGATGACACCAAATTTAAAAAATATTAATATTTTTTTGATAATGTTCGGTACATATTTTCTCTGACGCTATCTGAGATAGGAGATAGCAATTTTGCTAGGACATGCTACACACCTTCAGGTTTCTAAAAAAATTGAGTTATTTTAAATTGTTTCATTTCATATCTTACAGGACAGTGATATATTATGGCACATATATATCCCATTGCTCGTAAAAAGTAAAAAAAAAATAGGAATTTTTGTTTAGTCATATTATTTTTGTGCGTTTGGAAATTTAATAAATTTTTGTTTTATTTTATTTCAATAAAGTGATAGTTATAGTATCTCCTGATTCTAAATCGGGTCTTTAAATTTGTGTATCCCTACACAATTTTCAAACATCGTATAAAAAGGATATTTTAGGACTTCAGTCAAAGCTCGATTTACGACTCAAGCTATTTCAAAATTTTTGTAATATTCGTGTTTAGCGTATCAAAATTATTAAAAAACATGTGTGTCATGATGTAAACAAGATAATACATAGAAAAAAACTAAAAACGGGTTTCAATTAAGAAATTTATTGAATCAATTAATATTTTAATTAATTTTGCACCTATCACGGCAATGATACTATCAATTAAACCTTTTATTAAAAATAAGAGGAAAAAAAAGTTATAAATAACTTCTACAAAAAAAAAAAAAATATTATACTCACAAAAAAAGTGTGTGATCTATACGTTGGTATGTGTGTTTTTTGCAATGCTAAGTCTGTTTGTGTGTGTGCTTGTTTTGTTTGTTAACTTCAAATGTATTTGGTATACTGAAAATTTTCTATTTATGCATACAGTGTATGAAAAAATAATATGATAATTGCGTCTAAAATAAAATATGTATTTATATATTTAAAAGTCAATTAAAATATTAATTGATTCAATTAAATATTTGTTTAGAAACAAATTTAATTCAAACCAAATCTTTAATTAAATATTTTAGGTTGATCATTTTTCTGTGTAGAAATAAACCCGAGACTTCTTATTCTATTATTTCGGAGAGGTATTTGTTCACCAATTTTGACCATTGACTACCAATGGGATATATATATATCCCATTGATTTGTTCATAGATGTATTTCTAAAAACCCGAATCCGCAAAAAAATTTGCACATTTTCCATCAGTTTAACCCTCTAACAGGTAAGGCTGACTCAGGGTAGCCTTCATAAAATTTACCACAAATGCGTCAAATGAAAGTCTTATACTTAAATATAAAACTAAATTTGCTAAATATTTTGCGAAGAAATTTTTCATGTGCCGTCCACGGTTTGGAAGCGAGAAATCTTTAAAATCAAAATTTCGCAAACTTTCAAAAATATAGTTTCTAAAAATCTAAAAAACCAATTTAAGTTGACTAAAAACTCTTTATAATAAAATATAAGTTAGATCAAAGCTTTATCTTTAATAATAACTCCTTACTTTGGTCCAAGCACTCACAGGTTTTTATCAGGATTCCTCTAAAGGACATCATCTTAACTTATAAACTAATAGACGGATTTTTATGAAATTTTGCAGAAAGAAGACTTTAAGTATTAATAGCAACGCGTTGAAGCTTGAACAATATAAATTGAAGTTTAGATACTTTTTCGCCTAATTTCGCTTTTTCCAAAAAGCGAAAATCCCGATATCTTCTTAAATAGGAGCAGAAAAAAAAATGTTTTTCAAGCGTTGTTATATCTTGGTAAGAGAAATATTTGTTTTGTATTTTGGCTCATATCGCCTACATTAGGCAACGATAAACAATTTTGTTGAAGAACTTATTATTTGCTTTTCGAGTGGTTCACATGGTATGAATTTCGTTGCAAAAACATCGTTTGCCAGTCGAGAAAGGCCTGAATAAACATTTTACTTAAAATTTTCTCAGTTTTAATGGAAAATTCCAATTATGTTTATAATTTTATAAATTTTATATTAATATTTAAAGATTTTTAAATTTTGTCAAAAATATGCCGTGTCCAAATCCCTATAATATGAAAAAAATAATAATTTTAAAAAATTAACTAAAAAGCCGATAAATCAGAAACATGCCACATAGGGATTTGGTGACGGTATAGAAGAATAATTGATAATGAAGATAAATTTTTTTGAAAATTAAAAAACAAAAAAGTTTTTTGAAATACAGCTGTTTAAACCGTGGATTTTGAAAAATATGCATTTTACCTTCAAAAAATGATTTCATTTTTTTTTAATTTAAAGCACGATAACAATGGCTTTGAGGCATCAGTGGACAATGAAGTACGACTACTTTTGTTAAATGTTTCATTTGTTTTTCATATTATCAGCATAGGGTTCTATAAATCTATATATATATTAAGATATTAATATGTCTATAGAGTGAAATCGAACAAATCCTAACACAGATTATCACGTATAAATTTTTTTATGTTTAAAACGGAACTTTTTATGAATCAAGTTATCTTATAAAAAGTCGCCAGATAACGTGTATAAATTATTAGAGAAATCGGATCATTACTTTGTTTACAAATGGACTTTGAAGTGAAAACAAAAAAAGTAGCATTTTTACAAAAAAAAAAAACCTTAAATTTCGTTAAAAAAAATATGCTTTATTGTTCAGAACTCAGGAAATTTAAATTATTTTTAAATTATTGATAAGGGCTACAAAGCAAGTTCCCAATATTGTCACTTTTTTTGTGGAAATGGTCTGATCCTGTCAATTAGGGAACTAAAAATGGCAAAAAAAAAGCTTCTTTACTCACTTTTTGTAAACAAAGTAATGATCCGATCACCTTTTTGAGCCTTCTTTCCATAGAACTAACTATGGAATGAATGAGCCAATATATAGATGTATTATTTTATTTAATTCGGTATCTGACCGAATTGATTTTAATATTGGTAGACATCGATTGAAGAGGATAGTATCGAACTTGCTAAACGAGGATATGCGTTAAACTTGTGTGACTATTCCTTAATTTTTGCTGATGATTAAAATTATTGTTATTTTTTTTTTTATTTTGTATAAAATATGTATTTAAAATGTAATCTGTAAGGGGTTTTAACCCGATTGAAGAAATAAAGATTTCGCTAATAATTTATACACATCATCTGGCGACTTTTAAAAGATAACTTGATTCAAAAAAAGTTCACTTTTAAACATAAAAAAAGTTATAAGTGATAATCTGTGTTAGGATTTATTCGACCTCACTCCTTAATACCATATCAAAAATTTTCGGAAAACCAAATTCAAGATAAAGTTATACATGATCATATACGCCATCACATATATAGCTATATAAAACTATATGGTAGTATATACATTTATATTGAATAAGCTTTGATATCATATGAACGATTTAAGTCGGGTTCCATGGTAAAATCTTAAATTTTTGTTTTGTTGTTTTATTAAATACTAAAAATATTTTTTATTTCTTTTATTCATAACCATTTTTGTAAAAGCTACCACACTGATAGAATTTTCCTTCATAGTATTAATGAAACGATTTCATTAAAATCGATTCATTGGTTTAATGAAAAATTTCATTAACTGAATGAAAATTCATTAATATTGGTATTTTTTCATTAACATTTTTATGATTTTTTCATAATTTCATAAAAAAAATTCATTAAATCAATGAAATATTTTCAAATTTTTTCAATAAAAATTTTGACTTGTAATAAGAAAAAAATTTTTTTTTTTACTATCATTTTGAAATAAAATAAACTGAAAAATTTCTTTTAAACAGAATTAACCAAAACTTTGATATAAATAAATTTTTTTTATTAAATTTGCCTAGAGCTAACAGTTTTTGACGAATTTGAATAGTTGGTCACTAAATTCCAGGAAACAGATTCTCCATGAAAAACGATATAGTTTTGTTCAAAACGAGACCTAAATTGTTATCGTTTTGACGATGTTACACAAAAGCGTTATGCTAAACGATAATACATTTTTGTTGTTAACAACATTGTTAACAATATTTAACATTTTTATCTAATATGGTCGTAATTCAACTGGACTATAATCGTCGATCGTTCTACAGATTTCCAAGCCAGATCGATAAAAAATTACATATTTTGTACCGACATATAAGAAATATGTCATCTTTTAATACAAATTATAAAAAATGTAAAGAAAGATTGAACAATTTTGTAAAAATAAAACAATAAAAACAGAAATAAATAAAAATTGGTTTAAATATTTCTTTTTTATGGGTAAACAAATTTTATTTTCAAAATTTGTAATTGTATGCTAAAATAATCATAAAAAGTGCAAATTATTAAATATCAAAGAAAATATTTCATACAAACTATGAATTTTATTCATTAAACACATGAAACTTTCATAACGAATAGGCTAGGATTAATGACAAAAAATTCATATACTTTATGAAATTTTCATTGGGTCAATGAAAACATTCATTCAAATTGATTTAATGAAACCCCTTTCATTGACTCAATGAAACGTTTCTTTGGGGACTTTTTTATGAAAAAATTCATTGGAGTAATGAAGGAATTCATTAATACTACGCACAAATTTCTATCAGTGCACATATGCAAAAATTATTGTCCATAGTATAATTTAAATTGACTAATTTGTAAATGAATTTGGAACTACTTAATGGAATTTATAATTTTATTTAAACTTAGGCGTCAAAGAATTTAGTAAATTTTAACAATAAAATTTTTAAATTACAAAAATTGATTATTTTTTTTTATTCATTTTCCACTCGTAGAATAAAAACATTCAGAAATATATAAACATATTGCTGGCTGGTTATTTATGCAAAATGTTTTTTAAAATTCCTTACTTATAAGTTTAGAGTAACCTGTTACAGATCCAATATTGAAATAATAGGATTTGTAATACATAGAAAACTAACCAGTCACTTTAATTTCATATTACCCAACTTATTACCACGTAAGAGAAGGTTTTGCTGGAACATTTTAATTTAACATTTAAAAAAAGATTTAATACAAATTAGTGATTGAATTTCTATGTAAATAATATAAATTAAAAAATAAATAAAAACTTATAAGAACTTACTAATAAAATATTAAAAGAACAGCAACAAAAACAAAATATATTTAATGTGTATTTATGTGAAACACAAAACTATAAATTTAATTAATATAATAAAAATAAAAATAGTTATAATTAAAAATAAAAAAATGGTAGTATTTATTTCATACGCATTAAAAATGTAAGTGAACTATTTTTTATTATAAAAATAATCAAAATATAAGTTGAAATACCTGGGAAGTGATACTATTTTTCTGGTAAGTGATGCCCAGTACAACTAGAATCTGTTTTGGAAATTAGCCAAACACCTTCAAAATCCCTGTTTTTCGTACCTAGATCTACTTATAAACCAGTAACTTAATTAAATATCATTCGATTTTAAGTTTCTCTGCCGATTTAGAAAAAAGAAAGTGAGACCTTTCGAATGGTGTATATGTTATTTAAGTTGGGTTGAAAAATCCATTTTTCAAATTTGGAGACGTTCTTACAAAGAATTTTGTAAGGTACCGTACTATATATAAGTTTATAAACAACAAATTTATTATGAGTAAAGTTGTACTTTGCTTTTAAAAATCCGCAAAGATAAATTTTTGGCCATTCCTCTCAAAAATGTTTGCTGACGTTTTTTTTTAATCTGTATCAGTATCCCGTTTAAGTGAGCAACAATATTCTGAAATTATTTTTATGTTATTTTTCCCTCAAAACTTTTTCCATTGTAACAATGTCTTGGTAAAAACGTTCGCCTTGTTCATCGCTGAACTGGCCCATGTTGTCTGGGAAGAAGTCTAAATGTGAATGCAGGAAATTCATTTTTATGGACATGTTGCAGCCCCTTTCGCTCCTTGACAATTAATAAGAACATCTTTTAACTTTTCCTAAATTTAATTTCGCTTTATCCTATTTGACACCTTTTCCTATCATATAAATATATCTTTACTAAATTCTCTTCAGCAGAATTCATTTGGACGTTAATGAGTTAACTATGTTATCCCCAATAAAATCAAATTTAAGTCACAATTTTAATTTAGCGGAATGTAAAGTTTTATGTAAATGACAAATCTTGCCCTCAAGCAAAAAAGTTTGTCGAACGCTGGTGTACCGATTTTTTATTATGTGTTTACAAATAGTACCTGTATAATGCCAGCACTAGAAAGAAAGCACATAAAAAGAACACGAAAACATTATGTAGTCATAATTCTAAAAATTTATTTTATTGTTTTAAGCGATTTTAAACTTAAACCCATGGTAATTCGTTACCGTTAGTCCTAAATACCGGAATATATATCGAAGAAAACTAAGTTATTTTTCTTAGGAGTTTTATCTTTCAATAAATTTGTTTGACTTCTTCTGGTGAATGTTTTAATTTTATGTTTCAAATTTTTACCTTAGTTACAAGATATACGTAGGACATTAAACTTTTTATCTTTTAAAACCACCTTTATTCAAACATTTTATCAAAAACAAAAAAGTGTATCTTTACAATCCCATAACCGCAGGGTCTGAAATGTGAAACTATGCGGCAATTTTGTTTTGGGCCCATTCGCCGACTAGATCGCATTATTATTTTGTATTCAAAACCTCTTAAGGTTAAATTTTGTAGGTATTCAGATATTTTTGGGGCTAAAAGTGATGTAGAAACGAAACGGATACTCTGGGGTATCTCTATCATATAAGGTAGATTTCAACCCTTAAGGGCGAATTAGCCAAGCGTAAACGTATCTCGGTGTACGAAATTTGATAAGTCCAATAAGAATAGAAGACATTTTGTGTATCTTGTTGTTTCATTCATATTCATTAAACATATAGAATACGTAAAAACACAAGAAAATCTAATCAAAATAGAATTTTGTTGTCCGTTTACGTTTCTCTATGTTAAATGCATATTAGACTGGTTCTTATTTTACGATTTTGCGATTTTTGCTGCTCCTATAGGCCAAATTTGTTCTATGTCATCTAAAAAGTCTATGGTGAAAATTTGAGCCAAATCGGATAAAGTTATAAGGTGGTGCAAATGGGTCAAAGTTTCGAGATTTTTCCAAAAATGAAAAAAAATTATTTTTTTTTAATTTTTTATTTTTTCGAAATAAAAAAAAAAAAAAAAATTATTTTCGTGTTTAATTCTGTCATATTTATTCACATTTAAAATATAATAATTTTTGGACAACTATAAAGTGGTCTAATTTGGTACCAAAAATCCTATATTATTTTGGAGTATTTCTCAAACCGCAAAATTTAGATAGTGAATTATTTAGGTTAGTAAAATTGCAAAACTTTAAAAAAAATTTCTTGGTTCCACAGTATATAAGATGGGGAATTTACGAGAAAATTATTAGAATTTATCGCTTTCCCAATTTTCGTGTGCAGCGTTTTAAAAACTGCGGATTTCAAGGAAATGACATTTTTTGTATGTAAAATGTTGAAATAAATTGTGGAGAGCGTAAATTACCTCCAAATAACCAACTATTAATTTTGTATTATTCATTAGACTATAGAAGATAAAAAAAAAAATATTTTTTTTCCAGGGTCATAACTAACCCATTTGTATCTGAGGGTCGTAACAGGCCAAAATCGCAAAAATTGGACCGTTTTACTAAAATTTTTTAAAAATAGAAATAGTTCAAAAATAATTTTGAAAATTTTTTTTTTTGTTTTCTACTAGAATGAGGTATGACTTAATGAAATATGAGATTTCTAAAAAAATGTTTACCTATTATTTCCTGATGTCAAAAATATCAAATAAATTTAAAAAATTTTCATTTTAAGAAATTAACCCTTTACTGCATATTTTTTTTTTATTTGTTTTAAGATTTAAGCTAAATCGAATAAAGTTTAATTTATAATGATAAAAGGTTTTTAACGATTTTATTTACTTTATATTTACATTTGTACGCATTTTTAAGAGTTTTAAATATCATATAATATTTAAATTGATTAAAAACATTTAAGTGGCTTACAAAAAGTTTTTTGTTACGAAATAAAACATAAAATCATTTTTATATTATATATTGAATTAGTCAATAAGTTTTAAATTTTCATTATTAAGATTTATATTTACAATGAAATTTTATAGTTAATTTTTTTTTTGTCTTTTATAAAAAAATAATTAAATCTAACTATTTTAACAGAATAAATATAAAGTATTAATTATTCATAAGAGAATATTTATTACAGCTGGGATTCTTCTGACGGTCCTCCGCAACGATCTGCAAAATAAACTGTCGTTCAGTTTCATCCATTGTTAAAATATTATTATACTCTTGAATCAGTTTTACTCCCCTTTCGGCTACGCCATTAACTACTGAGAGCTTTTTTAGTTTGCAAGACCATTTTGGTAATTCATGTCATTTTTCCATGTTGATGGATCTTTACAAAGAAATTCAGTGTTGATGGAAAATCGCTTAAAGAGATTTTTGGAACCAGGAGTTAAAAAAGATGAAAACTCTAGATTTTTAAAGGAAACATACTCATTTTCATGCAATATGTATTTCTTCGACAGATTACAGTTTTCAAAACCATCTTCAGCTTCAAAAATAGCTTTTGCCATGTTTTCTTTTATTCTAAATGGAACATTGTCATCAAATAACGATAAAGCTATATTTTCTGGAGCAAGGCACCATAGATGGTTTGAAAACTTTTTGCAGTTACAATACTGAGTTCTTCATCGATATTCTTGTAGTTTATTAAATCGATCATAAATACATAGTCGTGATAAGGAGCACTAATTGCATTTGTAGAATTAAACCATGCTCGAACATATAATCGAGCAAGAAATACACATATTCTTTGTAAGGAAATTTTGTCTTTTTTTGTAATAGAAAACTGGTCTTGAAATAGATATAATTTAAAAGCGTAAATTGTTTTCGCCATCCATCTGGCATGACTTACTGCTCCAGGAACCCTAAATACAATTCCAGTTTTAGGGATTCCGCCGAGAAATATTAAAGTCAATTCTAATAATTCTCGGTAATCATTTCTATATTGATTTGGGGAAGATAGGTGGAATTCAAGAAATTGAATCATTGTGGTGCGTTCTTCGACAGGTAATTGATTGGATCCAGTTACGAAGCTTTTCTGGTCGATTTTAGTCCAGTTCTCTCTGAATTTTTTAAAAAGTAACATTTTGGGACCAGATGTTGGAGTCATTAATTAGTCAAAACAGGATCTCAGTACTAACTCAAAAATGTGATGACGACAAGGAAGGTACAGCAAGTCAGGGTTTAAAACTTTTTCTATATTTACACACGCTCCATTTAACCGACCTGTGTTGCTTGCTGTAGTGTCAAAGCAAAGTGCCTGCACTTTGTTAGTAACACCCCATTTCTCTACAGCTTCAAATACCGCTTCTCCTTGGTCTGCTCCAGATGATGATTCTATATCTGGGACTCCTAACAATTGTTCCATTCCTTGAAATGTAACAAGTATAGCCAATCGATCAATTTTTCCAATACCTGTGAGTTGTGGAAGAAGCTTTCCATCCCAGTGTACGACTAATTCTTCACATGTGGCAAGCTTAAAATTTTTCTGAATTTCTGTGTGTCTTTCATTTCTAAACTTTTTCCTAAGTCGGTAAATAGAAGAACGATTTAAAACAAGGTTTTCTACATTTTGTCCGAAAGATTCTGCAGCAGCCATTAAAATATAGACCCCATTTCTATCTGAAATCTTGCACCTGTCGAAAACCTCCGAAAGTCGTGGAGTAAAAAACTGTTCACAACCTCTTTTAATATACACAGTTTTTGCAGTTGGTGTTGATATTAGTTTACCTCTTTCATCCATCTCACTACTAGAAGTTGATTGTTGTACAATTTCCATGTCTTCGTAGAGTCTTAAGTTGTTTGAATTACTATGTTCTGCAAGTGGTTCGCTCCCTGGAAGTGGCTCCTCAACTGCAAGTGGTTCACCTACTCGTTCTTTTTGACTTTGGGTTGATAAAATCTGTTTACGCGTGTAACCTTTAAAATGATTTATGGCATCTGAAGCAGCAATGTCAAACAAGTTGTCCAGCATTTGAACAAATGTAGCTCGTTTTTCGATCTCCTTGGACGTTGTTCGATTTGAAGATTTCCTTAAAGATTTCCAATTTTTATGTAGTTTAAGCAACTTATTAACACAATTATCAATTCTGGATGTTAGAACCTGAGCTTTTTCCCAAAATGTAGTTACTTCTTTAATGGCTAAATTTGCACTTTCCATCACTGTAAGTTTAACAATTTTGTGATTATAGAAAAAAACACTTAAAACATCACGATTTGATGGCAGCTTTGCTCCTACGATTTGATATGTAATTCTTCCAACAAGAAAAATATCATGTATTTTTCTTAAGGTATTTGAAGAAGATGCCATTTTTAAAGATTTTCTTAATATTACTTTTCACTAGTTTTCACTAAACGAATCGATAATTTTAAAGTAATTTTTGAACTTTGAAACTAATATCGTAAATATTTTTGGAAAAAATAATAGAAAATGTCCGTTAATTAGAAACTGGTTTTAAACACTAAACACACATTTTAATTAAATTTGAAAAAAAGAAAACGCAAATAGTAATTGACGATAAAAAACCTAAAGCAAATAATTTAGTAAAAAATATAAAACAATAAAGAGACATAAAACATTTTAAGATTATAAAAACAAAAAATTAAAAAAAAAAAAAAATAAAAAATAATAAAATAAAACAACAACATTTTAATAACGAAAAATAAAGAAAAAACTAAAAGGAAAAAGAGCCTGTTAATGTAATACAACAAAAAATTGTGTACCTTCATAAAACAAAATTTTGAAAAATTTAAAATATAAACATAACAAATTTTTTGAAAATCGAATTTGAAGAATAACTAAATATTTTCACATGCAAAAAAAAACAACACAATCTCCAAGAAGTGATTATTACAACAAATAAATTTGCATAATATTCAAAACTTAAAATTTAAAAAGAGGCATTTAATAAATTACGAAAATAGAGTTGAAGAACTCCCAAAACAACAATAAATCATTATAGAAAACCATGATAACTCAACAAAAACAAATTAAACAAAAACAACAAAACTAAGAAAGTCCAAACGACGAAAATATTGAAATTTCGACAACTGTTTATTAACTAAAGAAGAATTGACCTATTGCAACAACACAATTTAAAAAGAGCGCTCTACATGTTAATAAAAATACAACAAATAAAATCAACAACTTAAAACGATTTAAACAACAACAAAAAATGATTATTATTAGAGAGATCGCCAGAACTTAGCAACAGTAGATGTGATGTAGGTACTCCAGTTTTTTAAGAGGTTCACCAATTCGGAGGGAGGAAAGCAGAATAAGTGCAGCTCAAAATTTAGAGTGACCGAAAAGCAATTAAATTAAATTTTAGAACTGAAGCGCAAATGATAAACGTTGGTAATAAGAAACATTTAATATTTACAATTAAGAATTTAAAATAAAACCTTAAAAAAAATATGCAGCAAAGGGTTAATTTCTTAAAATAATTTAAAATTTTAATGAAATTAATTAAAGTTATTTGTTTTATATAATTTAGTCAAAATAAATTAATATTATTATATTTTTCTAATTTATATTGACATATATGATGAACATTTTTTAAATTTATTTGATATTTTTGACATCAGGAAATAATAGGTAAACATTTTTTTAGAAATCTCATATTTCATTAAGTCATACCTCATTCTAGTAGAAAACAAAATAAAAATTTTCAAAATTATTTTTGAACTATTTCTATTTTTAAAAAATTTTAGTAAAACGGTCCAATTTTGCGATTTTGGCCTGTTACGACCCTCAGATACAAATGGGTTAATTATGACCTTGGAAAAAAAATATTTTTTTTTTTATCTTCTATAGTCTAATGAATAATACAAAATTAATAGTTGGTTATTTGGAGGTAATTTACGCTCTCCACAATTTATTTCAACATTTTACATACAAAAAATGTCATTTCCTTGAAATCCGCAGTTTTTAAAACGCTGCACACGAAAATTGGGAAAGCGATAAATTCTAATAATTTTCTCGTAAATTCCCCATCTTATATACTGTGGAACCAAGAAATTTTTTTTTAAAGTTTTGCAATTTTACTAACCTAAATAATTCACTATCTAAATTTTGCGGTTTGAGAAATACTCCAAAATAATATAGGATTTTTGGTACCAAATTAGACCACTTTATAGTTGTCCAAAAATTATTATATTTTAAATGTGAGTAAATATGACAGAATTAAACACGAAAATAATTTTTTTTTTTATTTCGAAAAAATAAAAAATTAAAAAAAAATAATTTTTTTTTCATTTTTGGAAAAATCTCGAAACTTTGACCCATTTGCGCCACCTTATAACTTTATCCGATTTGGCTCAAATTTTCACCATAGACTTTTTAGATGACATAGAACAAATTTGGCCTATAGGAGCAGCAAAAATCGCAAAATCGTAAAATAAGAACCAGTCTAATATGCATTTAACATAGAGAAAACGTAAACGGACAACAAAATTCTATTTTGATTAGATTTTTCTTGTGTTTTTACGTATTCTATATGTTTAATGAATATGAATGAAACAACAAGATACACAAAATATCTTCTATTCTTATTTTACTTATTAAATTTCGTACACCGAGATACGTTTACGCTTGGCTAATTCACCCTTTAGTTCTTACACTATGGAGCTAAAAATAGTGTAAAGCCAAAAAAAAAAATCCGATCTAGTTAGCGCTTTCGCATAATGATTTTTATGATAATATTTACAATTCAAGATATATTTAAGGAATACTGTCAGCTTCATGAATTATCCACGAAGCGGAGAGTGTGCCTTCAATTTGAAGTAAGTCTTTTAATGATTTTTGGAGAAATAAATGTTGTAGAGAATATAGGGCAGACTTAGGCCAAGTGATTTACATTTCACAATCATTCACTTGTAAAAAAAAATGCAGCACAAAATTGATTGGCACATCCGCAGTTTAAAGAATTATGGGCTCAAACATGTCTTAAATATTATCATTGCTAGTAATATGTGGAAACACTATATGATTAGAATAAACTTCGACTTGGAAGCCGTTAAGTACATTTCACAATCATTCACTTGTGAAATTTTTCTATATTTAGAAACATTTAATATTTAGAAACATTTAACCAAAAGTTGTTATTATAAAGGAATCTCATACAAATTAGTCAGTAAAAATAGCAAAAAAAGTAACTAAAAATTAGTTAAAAATGACGTTGCAGGAAAAAGCAGTAAAATTAGCAGAATCTTTCTGCTAAATATTAGTAAAATAAAAACAGCAAAACAAACTGTAAAATTTACTAAATTTAATTAACACTTTTATTGAATATGAAAAAAAAACTATAAGTAACTATCTACAAACAAATTATAGTACTCAAAAAAAAATGTGTGAACGACACGTTTGTATGGATATGTGCTTTTGGTAATGCTGTGTCTGTTTGTGTGTTTGTGTGTGTGTGTGCTTGTTTTGTTCGTAAACTACAAATGTATTTGTTTTTATACTGAAACATTTCTATTTAAAAATCAGTATATGAAACAATAATTGATAATTGTGTCTAAAATAAAATATGAATTTATAAAGTCAAATAAAATATCAATTTATTCAAATAAATATTTTTTTAGGAATTATTAATTTTTAAACTCATAATTTTTGCCCATACTGGCAGGCATACAGGTAACCACATATTTGGGCAAAAGTTCAACGATTTTAGTAAGGTAATGATACTGCTATAAAAGAAAAATTTTGTTTTCTTATTTTATTTGCTTATTATGAAGAAAATAATATTGTGACTGCTGTTTTAACAAAAAGTATCAATAGAGGGTATAATTATCTTTCATTTGATATACATTTCGAGTGTGTACATCAACTTTTAAATTTTGAATACACTCAAAAAAAAAAAGGTTAGTAAGGTCATTTTTGCTGATTCAGCAAAATTTTAGTAATGTATTCACAATACATTACAAAATATAAAAATGTTCATACTCACACATGTACGAAATGAAATAATTTTATATCTGAAAATATATAACAATAATAAACAATATTTTATTTCAACTACTTCCATCAATGGGTGTCTAAATATACAACCCTTTTTTGTAATTAGAAAAGGAAACATAAAATTTTATGTAAAATAAGGTCCTTGTCTTTCACTTTAGTCTGTCTATCTGAACGTGCCACATTGGGTTGAAATGGGTCCAAAGTGGCGCTTAATTGAAATTAGTACCGAATAAAAGTAGATAAAATTCTACATCAGTGTTTTAAATTTGAACCATCTTAGTTGTTTACTTCATCCGTAGTGAGCTGTCAAAGTTAGCTAATTATAAATTATATAAATAATAATTGATGTTTTCTTAAAAAGTGAAAAAATTTAAATTTGATAAAAGCAGTGCTTATTTTTTTAAATTTAAAATTTATAAAGTTAAACTTTTATGATGGAACCTTCAACTTCAGGTATTTAAGTGTACAAAAAATGATTTTGTGTTTATATAAATATGTGTGGAAATATTTGTAATATTTTTAAAAAAAAAAACGCTCTAAAATCGGGATATTTTCCATATATGATGGACCAGAAGTAACAAAGTAGTACAGTGCCGGCTTTGAAGTTGTGTTTTTTGAAAAGTGTGGGATTTCTACTTGATATTACAATCAAAAAGTTTGCCTTTTTGTTGCCCCGTTTTAAGATATTAAAATTTTATGTAAAAAGTCTTGTTTTCAAAATTCCCTTATTTACCATAACCACAGTGCTTTTGTTGTTACTATTGTCTTACTCTCAATTTTAGCTATTTTTGTTGTTATTGATATTATTGTCAATATATTTTGATATTTAATAGAGATGGCTGCGTGAGTGGCGTTTGATTACCTATGTTCACGAGGGTGACCAATTTACCAGAAAAGAATAAAAATTAACACTGAATTCCAGCGAAAAAATAAGACTTTCCAATAATTTACCAAATTCACGTGATGGTTTTACATCTTATACTAATTAGCCCGTGCAGAGATAATCACTCCTATATAATAACTGTTTTCAATCACGTACTTTGGGCAATCAACTTTTTTTTACTAATGCGTTTGACGTTTAATATTTTTTGAAATTAAACTGACTATCGTAATTTATAAATAATAATGTTTGCGAACAAACTGTTTCACGCGCCCATCTCTATTGCCGTTATTTTTGTGCTTGTTTTTAAGTTTGTGTTTTTTGCTGTTTTTAAAATTTGAAGTTTTTGTAAAGTGCGTATTGTGTTTTGCATTAAATAAAGTAATCGGTATAAGGTAATTGGAAAACCGATTAAACAGTTAAATTAAATAAGAACAAATTTAATATTTTTAGGAATAAGCCCCAAAACTATTTTTATGTCGCTTTATGAGGAATACCGCTTTAAATGATTGGAAGGATAAAATCAATTTTCTTAAATGAAAACCATTGAGCGTATAAACCCCAGCAATATGAGTTTTTTCAATCAAACGTTTGATAATTTTATTAAACAGTTTAAATCTATTTTCAATAGGTTTTTGCTACGTATGATAATTGGGATACTTGTGATGTATTTGAAAATGCAGAATAATATATAATATATATAATATATAATATAATATATATAATATTCTTTAAATTTATTTTGATTTCAAAGTTGCAGCGAAAATTGTGGATCATTTTTTTCCGAAAAACAAAAAACCCCTAACATTTTAAAAAATGTTTTTCTTCCATTTTTTTTTAAACCTGTGGTTTTACACATTAAAAAAATTATAATCATTATTAAAAAATTATAATATTCTCTTTTGTGAC
This sequence comes from Delia radicum, assembly GCA_021234595.1. Taxonomy (NCBI): domain Eukaryota; kingdom Metazoa; phylum Arthropoda; class Insecta; order Diptera; family Anthomyiidae; genus Delia; species Delia radicum. Next base: position 87,786,590 of record CM037851.1, on the reverse strand, counting down.
TTTTTTGAAATAAATTTGTACATTTATGAGATTTTGTGAAAAACAAAAATTGGATTTTAAATTAAATTTATACTAATATAAATGCATACAATAAATTTACTCTTTGAATTTTTTAGTAGCACATTAAGTGTGCTTTAATTTCCAATTTCATTCATTAATTTATCGCTTTTCATTCCAAAGTTACAGCATAAATTGTAAACTAAGGTCATGTTTCCCAAAAAACAATAATGCGCTTAACGGGTTAAAAAATTTTTTTTTTTTTAACTTTTTTTTCTCAAATGCTGTGTTTTTATGTGCTTATAATAACTCATCAATAAAAATATATAATATTTTAAAACTACGGCTTCTATGAATTAATCGCCACTTTGGATACCATCGAACCCACTGTGCGTGTATTTGTTTGAAATTTAAGCACCCTACTTTAATAATAATCATTATAAAGATTTAGTTTACAAATAGACATTTAATGTTTATTAAATTACAATATTTCTTTTTGGCTTTAATTTAATTAATAAACAATTACTTTGATGAGCCGCTGGCTACACAAATTTAAAGTTTTTTAATACACATATGTACTCACATTCTAAGCGTCCTTTTGTATAAAAAAACAGATACAAACATCTTCCATGGTTGATTTTTTTATATGTCTTATAACAGTTATAGTATTTAGATCATTTTCCTCTTTTCCTCTTGACATGTCGGGACATCTACTCGATTCTGCGTATATCTTTCAATATGGTTGTCGTACACACTACATAAATTAGTAAAATATTAGTAAAACATTAGTTCAAATCAGTTAATTGCTGAATGAGTATAACTAAAACTATAGCTGAAAACACAATTTCAGCAAAAAAAAATTTGGTGAGAAATAGTTTACTTGATTTAAAAGACGTTTTACAATTTTCTACTAACTTATTTTTTTGAGTGTAGCAGAAATATCAAAATATTAAAGTTTCGCTGACTTTGATGATTTATTAAGTTTATAAAATAAACGACCATGAGGCCATGAGAACCGATCAAGAATTTTGTCAGCTATTTCGCAAATTCGTTTAAAATTGTGTGATGTAGAAAAATTTGCTAAAAAAGAAATTTAAATTTTCCAGTGGGAGGATCAACGTACCAAAATTAAATTTTCTCACTTTATAGAATTTGCAAGGCTGCTGTAGGGATGATGTTCCACTTCATGCACCTCATCGTATGAATTCCAAAAAACCCTTCCAAGCGGAGGTCTACGCAGGTTTTAGGAACTCACATTCTAAATTTCAAATTCCTCGCTTCAACCGTTTTTCCAGTCCACTAAGGCGAAGACTTAGACGCCTTTTTTTCTTATTTCACCATTTTACTGAGCATATTTCCAAAATGTACCATATCAGTGAGGTCTTATTCGAAGCAAGACAACTTCCTAGCTTCAACGGTTTGTGCTCTGTGATGTGAAGTCAGTCCGTGAGTTGGTGAGCCCAGTAAGTAATATAATTTTTAAATAAATGTTGCTTTTGATAATATCTTCTTTTAACTTTGCATGTGAAATTAGTTAGCAAATGATAAAATAATCCAAAAACAAATATTTCTATAATTTTGTTTAAATATTTATTCTTAACTTTTTAAAAGAACTTTTGAAATTTAATTCTAATGCATCCTTATTTAACTCGTTTACTTGTTTTATAACTTATTTTCGAGTAAAAAAACTCAATAAACAAACTGTACATTAGGGTTCTAACTCATTTTTTTATTGCAAGTTTAATACAATACATATCTTAGCCGTAAAGTCCATGAAACAATATCAATATTCAAACCGTTTACGCATAAACCTTTTTAAAGGTCGAAAACATTTTTTTTTTTTTTGCTAAATTGAACTAAAATTCAATATTTTGCAAAAAGTTTAAACTATTAAGTCTCAAACGATGAGTATCTACCTGAAAGGAAACAAAAGCTTTTAAGTTTTGCGGTTTTCGCATATTTTTATAAAAAAAAAAAATATAATAGCATCATTTCGCGACTTGTGCATTAAAATATGCAGAACATCGAACACATTACGTAAAATATATTTCAAAATTTTTACATTAGTACACTGACGCAGATTTAATGGTAAAAACGTGAGAAAAATATATTTTTAGAAATTTCAATAAATGCGGAAAGGTTTTGCTTCAAAATTACCCAACAACCTGAAGTTTGTTATTAATATACGATGATGTGGTAATAAATATATGAAAAAAAAGTTATACCCCCTACCGTACATATTATATTCATATCGCCACCTAAAATGCAAAAGGGCGTATTTAACATATTTACTTTTTTTTTTACTGGAGAAGCAAAAAACGTCCACAGAACTTTATTTATAAAACCGGTATTTTTTATCATGGAAGTCTAACATTTTGTGTATGCATTTACTTTAGCAAAACCAATCATAATCATCGGTTTTGGAAACTTTTTTAGTTACGCCATTTTGCATTTTAGGGGACGATATATATACTATGTAGTATTTTTATGCAAAATTTTTAACAAACTTTTGATCAAATATAAATGATGTGATTTGTAAAGTACTTTGGACAGTTTGATTTGTTTTGTTTTGCTTTACAAACGAACAAATTTAATCGATCTACACAAAATTTTGTAAAGAACTTGTAAAAAAGTTAAAAAATAAAATTTTATGTTTTATAGGAAAACCTTATGAAAATGGAAGAAATCAAACTATTTAGTTGCAGTTTTGGAATAACAAATAAAAAGTAATACCTATGCTGTAATATCCGAATATATCTTAAGCTATCAAGAAATATATTTTAACAATCTTTAAACAGAAACTACATATTTTTGTTATAAAATTTAAATTGTTTGGACTCAATCGAGAGTCATCTATTACAACCGTAATTATGGATTTAAAAAAATAAATATTGAAAAATCCATTTACTTAAAATCAAAAACCCAGACGTAAATTGCAAATGTTAATTTTTTGTTTGTATTGAAATTTTCAGAAAATTAAATTCAGAGATTTACGCCAATAATTAGCACTAGAGTTTTTCACGGAAATTCTGGGGGCGGGATTTCAATTCCAATAAATACTTTGGATTTTTTTATAATGTTTTTTTTTTTATTAATTAATAATCACTAGCTACTATGGCCTTCGGCTCGTTGTAGCGAAAACAGACCAGTGCCTCTGGTGGGAATCGAACCCATGACCCCAGCTCTGATAAGCCAGCACGCTACCAACCTAGCCTACACTTAGGAAATTATGTTGTTAAAGACGACAGCAATTGTAGTCAAAAACAAATGAAATTTCATTTAAATGTGGGCGTTGTGGTGTAATGGTTAGCGCGTTGGACTTTTACACAGAAGGTCCCGGGTTCGATCCCCGGTGCCGGCAACATCAAATTAATATGTATGAGTTTTTTCTATCCCTCATACGTATCGAAATATCCACCTTCGGTGTTCCCATAGCAATTAACCTCACCGTAGTAAAATAATGAATCAGGGCTATGAACCAAAAAGCTTCAATAAGTTCGCCAACTCTTCTTCAGGTGGCGAGCAACAACTGTTCTAAGACTTATCATCTCGCGCAATTACAGTGTTGCCATGTCTGAATCCCTTCATCTTTCCCCACCTTTCATCTCTATACTATCCCTTTCCAAAGAAAGCAACACACTAAATATAGGAAGTATTTCCTGAGTGTTGCCTCTCTTTAAAAAAAAAAAAAAAATAAAGGACGACTTACATTTCATTCAATTCAACTAACATTGTCATTTGTTTTTTAATGTTCAAAAAATGACTAACAATTGTAGTCAAAACGAACCACATGGTAGTAAAAAATAAACAAACATTTATTTATTTTTATTTTTTTAAATAACAAAAAACAACTGTGAAAAATTAATGTAAAATCATAAAACAGTCATTTGATGTGAGTTGTTTTTTTAAATGAACTACAAGGTTAGTTTATTTTATTTGTCCTACAAATGACTTACCTTTACATTAAAAATAAAGAAACTGTATTACAACCCAAACAACTACATATTTTTAAAGCAGAAGTTCCCTGAGTGTATATAAACGGACAAGATATTTGAAAAATCCTGATATATTAAATTGTAAAAAGGTTAAAAATATGCTTTAAAATGACCCAAAACCTATACCTCTATACGCAGAAGACATTCTTAAAATTTTTCTTTTGCAGAAATTTAGTAAGAGTATATCGGCACCGAAAATGATAACAATGGACAAGGATTTAATGAAAATACAATCTTAAGTTCGAAGTAACTCTATACCAAATGACTTAAATTAGTGGTATGGCCTTTGATGTGATAAACTGAAACTATTTGAGTATTTTTTCTGACATCTCTATTGGCAACCTAAATTAAGAAGATACCTTGCGGTATAAAATACTACTCTCATGCCCGTAATTTCAATCAATAGATACCTACCGGTGCTTAGATACCTACCCGATTTTGTTCGTGTACACGGTAGGTATCTAAGCACCAGTAGGTATATATTGCTTGAAATTACGGCCATCAGTCTAGTATGTAAATCTTCCGTCCTCACACATATTTTTTGTTACACGAATTTTACGCTGTTGTTGGGGTCTATTTTTCTCCAAAGTGAGAACGAAAGGGAATTCAATGCTTACATTATAATAGGGATGACAAAAGCTCTAATTGTAACAATCAATATTTATTTAAAGGACATAAAAATCTAATTTATCATATTTCTCAGCTACTGAGAGATTTAAGTTATCTCTTTTTTTCTAATCAGTTAAGATGAGTCTATAAATACATTTAAATAAATATTTCATTTAATCTGAAAATATTAATTAAAACGCTAAAAATTTAAATTGAGAAATATTAATGGGAAATATCCAGGATCTATATTTTAAAATTGTATCTTTCATTGAATAAGAGTTTCTGTTTTGTACCTTTAATTTTTCATATAATTGCGTATTATTTAAATTTCTGTATTTTATTTAATGTGAAAATATTAATTAAAACACTGAACATTTTAATTGTGAAAATATTCCTGAGTATAGTCCCGGGATTTCTATTTTAAAATTACAAAATCCATTGATGTTTAAAAGTCAGTTGCGTTCGGCAGCCCTACGTTCAATCATTATAACAAACTGATTGCATCCATAAAACATTAAATGAAAATGGTAGGGTATAAAAATTGCCGCAAGTGATTACATTGCACTCGGAAGTATTTTTATTTACAAAAACTACGTACACATACATATATAGTTTTTGTTTGTAGCAAGGATAATGTATAGTTTACATTTCCTACATCAACAACAAAAACAAAAAACTAATACTGCCTAACATGTTTAAAAAAGTTTAATCTTTTATACTCCTAATATAAAATCAACTTTATACTAATACTGTGGTAATTTTTTGTTTGTAAATGTTTACTTAACCCTCTAACGGGCAAGCCCGCCTCCATTCGGTGTATTTAAATAAGCAATAACTGCATCAAATGAGGTCCTTATAATTAGAATAATAATAAGATGGAAAACTAAATTTACAAAATATTTTGTGAATTAATTTTTTGTATAAATGTCACGTTTTGGAAGCGAGAAAGCGTTAAAGTTAAAATTTCGTAAAAATACAAAAAAGAAATATTAAAATTGAACACAATTTTCCAAAATCTTCAAAACATATTTAAGGAGACTTGAAACCGTTGAGACTAAACACAAATTAAGATTGAAGTTTAATCTAAACTTTGGTCCAAGGACATACAGGCTTTTAAAAAGATAACTGTAAAGTTTAGGGGCGCCCATTGTTTTGAAATGGGTCCAAAGTAGCTCTTAATTGTTTTTGCCATAATTATTGGTATCGAATAAAACTAGATAAAATTCTACATCACTATTTAAAATTTGAACCATCTAAGTTGTTTACTTCATCCGTAGTGAGCTGTCAAAGTAAGCTAACTATTGCTGTTTTCTTAAAAAGTGAAAAAATTGAAATTTGATAAAAAGCAGTGCTTATATTTTTAAATTTAAAATTAATAAAGTTAAATTTTTATGATGGAACCTTCAACTTCAGGTATTTAAGTGTACAAAAAATGATTTTGTGTTTATAAAAATATGTGTGGAAATATTTGTAATATTTTTTTAAAAAAAGCTCTAAAATCGGGGTATTGTCCATATATGATGGACCAGAAGTAACAAAGTAGTAAAGTGCCGGCTTTGAAGTTGTGTTCTTTAAAAAGTATGGGATTTCTTCTTGATATTACAAACAAAAAAGTTTGCCTTTTTGTTGCCACGTTTTAAGATATTAATAGTTTTATGTAAAAAGTCTTGTTTTCAAAACTCCTTTATTTACCATACCCACAGTGTTTTTGTTGTTACTATTGTCTTACACTCAATGTTAGGGATGGCTGCTTGAGTGGCGTTTGATCACCTATGTTCACGAGCGTGACCAATTTTCCAGAAAAGAATAAAAATTAACACTCAATTCCAGCAAAAAAAATAGGACTTGCTAATAATTTACCAAAGTCACGTGATGGTTTTACATCTTATACAAATTTGTCCGTGCCGAGATAGTCACGCCTATATTATAACTGTTTTCAATCACGTACTTTGGGCAACTTTAAGTATGATAATTGGGATATTTGTGATGTATTTGAAAATGCAGAATAATACAAATATGTTAATATATTTTTTATTAAAAAGGTTAAACGAAAACAAAGATTCCCCAAAAAGTTTTAATTTTTTTATTTTTTCAGATTAATTTTTACATTTACTGAATTTAGTGAAAGCAAAAACTGGATAAAAATTTATACTAATAGGAACACATATTATTAACTTGTTCTTTAAATTTATTTTGATTTCAAAGTTGCAGCGAAATTTGTGGAACATGTTTTTCCGAAAAACAAAAAACGCCTAACAGGTTAAACAAATTTTTTTCTTCCATTTTTTTTTAAACCTGTGTTTTTATGTATTTAGGACTATTCATTACTACATAATTATAATATTCTCTTTTGTGACTTTTTTGAAATAAATTTGTACATTTATGAAATTTCGTGAAAAACAAAAATTGGATTTTAAATTAAATTTATACTAATATAAATGCATACAAAAAATTTACTCTTTGAATGTTTTAGTAGCACATAAAGTATGGTTTTATTTCCAATTTCATTCATTAATTTATCGCTTTTCATTCCAAAGTTACAGCATAAATTGTAAACTAACGCGCTTAACGGGTTAAACAAATTTTTTTTTAACTATTTTTTTTTTTTTATCCAATGCTGTGTTTTTATTTGCTTATAATAACTCATCAATAAAAATATATAATATTTTAAAACTACGGCTTCTATGAATTAATTGCCACTTTGGGTACCATCGAACCCACTGTGGGGCGTTTTGCTCAATTTTTTGTTTTTCGAAAAATGTAAATCGCCATATATTCTTAAAGAAAAAAAGCACAAAAAGCTTAATTTGTGGACTGAGTTATATCTTGTTAAGAGGAATAATTTATGTCTAAAGTTATTAATTTTTATGGATTTGTTTTTGAGATTCGCTTTAAAATTATTTTGGCCCCTATCGCCCAAAATAGGTAACGAAAAAAAAAATTTGGAGGAAGAATATATTAGCGGTTTTCATTCTTGGTGTTATATTTACTTCGTGTTATATTAACTACTATTTTTTCACAACAATGCGTGAGTGTTTTTTTTTTATGTATAGTAAATTTATAAATCAGCTGATTTTTGTTGCTAACATAGGCATCAAAAATTATTTTAACTTAAGAAAAATGCCAAAAAATTATATAAAAAGAAAAAATCACAAATTCTTTAGTGCACAATGGTTTTGTTTTAAACTGGGTTTTTCGATATTTTTATTCATTTTTAAGATTCTCCAATAGTTAACACAAAATTAATTTTTAGACCGCAGAACAGTCAGCTGTTTGTTTTTTTTTTTTGCTAATAAATTTATCACGCGTGTTTACTACATTTTTTGTATGTTATTTCGCCACAGTGTAGTACTTTTTAGTGCAATACATTTTGTTGTTGGTTCTGGTAAATTCTCCCTAATTTATCAAACGGACAACATAAACCAGATCTACAAGGGTTGTTTACTACCAAGAATGAATACCGCTATTCTTTATATTTCGTGCCGAACAAGTGGTATACATTTAATTGTAAAAAATCTTAGGCCGGTTTGAGGTTTAATGTAAGTATTATATTTATAAAATAATATCCTGCGGTATAATATCCTTCTTTCATTTAATATTTTGTTTTTCGGTTTTGTATTCATGTGTCACTCATTGTTTACATAAAACACAGTGTCAGCAATGTCATTTACAGTATGCTTCATCAATTTTAATGAATTCACTGCACTTTCTTTGGTAAATAGGGGAATAGGGTATAACTTATTCGAAAAGCATAAACTTTTTGTTAACTCTAAGTTAGTAATGTCCATAAATGTAATATTTATAGGCAAAAGAAACAAAATATAGTTCCCGTGAAAAAAAACGATTCGATTCAAGCAAATGCAATTAGATTAAATTATATCTGTTTAAATTGTGTAGCGAATTACATTGTATACGATAAGATATGCGGAATTATGACTATTTTTTTCTTATATTCGGTGCAATATATTATCATATCTAATTATATGTTTTCTTTTATATTATTTTATGTGACATATACGTTTACAATCAGATATTTTTGACTACTTAAGTAAAAAAGTTAATATATTTATATATCAGTTTATACAATTATTTATAATAACATATTCTTATAAATTTTTATAAAATTATATCTCAGATATATAAGGTGGCGAAAAAATAACCTTCCGATGTTTTTTTTTTTATTATGTATTTAATATGTATAGTATTTTCTGATAGGAGGATTACTTTTGCGCCACCTTATATAATTATTTCTTACACTTCATCCCAGCTTCACCGCCTTGCATACCATAAAGCAATTAGGGAAGGCATTCTGTCGTGCTTCCCAGAATGCCTTCTTTGAAGCAGTGAATAATGTTTACAATGAAGCAATAAAGTATGCATACCATGAAGCACTAATGTTGTCAACATACAAAAAAAGCGCTTCTTAGTCCTTAAGAAGGCATCAATTTATTGCTTCTAAGAGCACATAAAAGAAGCGTCTTAAAAAAAACATACCAAGTGGGACATCGCGAACAAAAATCATGCCTTTTTTTTTGCTTTGGAAGCGCTTCGTTATCAAATAATGCCTTCCGGAAGCGCTTCGTGGTAAGCACTATTTTTTGCTGGGATGTAGTGCATTATGTAAAAATATCTAATTACATATTGATCTATATATAATTTCATATATCGCTTGCACATATCTCATTCACATATTTGTATATAATCATATCTAATTGGATATAATTATATTACATTATATATAATTTGATACATTTGGATGAGTACAAAATTCGGATACATATGTATCGAACTGTATCTAATTTCATAAAATTAGATTTAATTGTAACTAATAATGTGTAATTGTAACAGATTGGATCTAATATGATAGAAGACGTTCTCATTTTTCGGATATAATTATATATAATCCGAAAACTCACAAACTATTGGCTTTGCTAGGGTAAATTATATTTGGTTGCAAAATATATTTATATATTGCGGACAACAAAATGACATTATTTTTTATTTTAGATACAAGATTTTAGAAAATTATAAAGGGTGTGTTTTATAGAGATAGAGAAATTTGAAATGGAATTACTGCATTCGAAAGATAATCATCTGACATTATAATTTAAATATGACTTCTGGCATATGACCGCCACGGCTGAATCGGACGTAGTCTAATCTGGAGGTCCAATTTTCTATGACTTTTTCCAACGGTTGTGGTCGTATATTGACAATAATGCGACGAATGTTGTCATCCAAGTGGCCAATCGTTAAGGGCTTATCTGCGTAGACTAGCGACTTCACACATCCCCACAGAAAATAGTACAGGGGCGTTAAATCGCACGATCTTGGTGGCCAATTCACGGGTCCGAAACGTGAAACTATGCGGTTACCAAACGTTTCCTTCAATACATCAATTGTGGCACGAGCTGTGTGACATGTTGCGCAGTCTTGTTGAAACCAAAGCTCCTGCACATCATGGTTGCTCAATTGGTGAACGAGCAAGTCAGTAATCATGGCTCTATAGCGGTTACCATTGACTGTTACATACAGACCAGCATAGTTTTTAAAGAAGTACAGACCAATGATTCCACTAGCACATACACTTGAGGATTATCATCACTCCATATACAGCAGTTTTGTTTATTGACGTATCCATTAAACCAAAAGTGAGCTACAACGCTAAACAAAATTACGCGAAAAATACGCGATACGTATTTCGGACAGAACTATGATTTTCAAAATAAGTTTGCACAATTTTTAAGCGTTGTTCAGGCGTCAGTCTATTCATGTTGAAATGCCAAACCAAACCAAAGTAAACATAAATCACTTAACAGCTGACAAAATGGCCGTCAGTTAAAAAAGTGTTGCTAACATAAAGTTATATACCTGTATAAAAAAACACCCTTTACATAAAATTTAATATATTTAATTTTTTACTACAAATTTGACAATTTTAAAATAATATTTTGTCTAAATATGACAGATTTTAATAAAAAGTTATTGATAACTCTTTACCTGTAAGTACGTAGTAACATGATGTTACCGTGGTAATGAGTTACCTCGATGGAAATGCCCATGTTAAAATAACAGGGTTTGTAATAGAAAAGTTAAAAAAAAAATCAAATCAATAAAAAAAGCTAATTTCATTTATATTCTGTTTTGCAAGAATATAAATAAAAAAATTTAAAATAAATAAATGTCCTGTACCTAAATATAATTAGATATATAAATATAATTAGATCCGAGTTTTAGTCTGATAAAATTGTACTTAATGTTACATTTTTGTATATGATTGTATCAAAATAAACACAAATTCAATGTATATTCTTCCTATCATAGCCGCTAAGTCCATAAAAAATATTAGGAAAGCTAATACTTTTTTGCGGTTTTCAAAAATTTACCGAAAGTGCGTATTATAAAGTTGTTTGTCGGAAAAATAAAAAAAATAAAAACAAATCGAGCCTTATTTTTTAAATTTTAGTACATAATTGTAATCAAAAGTTTGGTAATGCTGGGCATATTTTTGGAAACCTATTTATAAAATATACACTTCTTTGTCAAAAAATGTTAAAAATATACTTCGCAGACCGCGGGTAGCAACTAACTAATATATACCCGCAAAAAGTAGTTTGGTTTTTGTCCACAAGCAGCTCAATAAAGCTTTAGTCACGCTTTAGTATGTCACAAAATTACATATAAGTATGAATTGGTCAAGATATCATTTTATACAAATGAAATACATACACTTGGAATACTATGTACGTAAATACCAGTGCGAATGTAGCTAAAAACAAATGAACTTTCACTTGAAGAAAGGTCGACTTACATTTCAATAAATTCAACTAACATTGTAATTTGTTTTTTTAATGTTCAAAAAATTACTAACAATTGTAGGAAAAATGAACCACATGTTAGAAAAAATAAACAAACATTTATATTTTTATTTTTTTAAATAACAAAAACCTATTGTAAAAAAATTAATGTAAAATCATAAAACAGTCACTTGCTGTGGTTTATTTTTTTAAATGAACTACAAGGCTAGTAAAAAAATTTAATTTGTTCTAGAAATGACTGACGTTTTCATCAAAAATAAAGAAACTGTATTACAACCCAAATAACTACAAAATTTTAAAGCAGAAGTTTCCTGAGTGTATAGTTTTTTTGAATAAATTTAAAAAAATATTGCTGGCAATTAAGGACAAATCGTCACTTTTTCACCGGAAAAATAATAATATTGTTAATTAAAATCAGGTGAAGCTCATTATTGTGAAACAGTTTTCTTATGTAAAACACGATCAACTTACTAAGACTTAAGTAAAAAATTGAAAGATCAGTTCTAAAATCACAATTTTTTAAAAATAAAAAAAAAATTTGTTTCGTAATATAAAAAATACCGTCTTAAAATTCTAAAACCAAAGAATGTAAAAATAATAAATAATAATACTGGATTTCTAGATTTTAAATAAATGTAGTTAATTTCCAATACTGTATTGGATGTAGAAGAAATGATTTTTTTAGCTATGTCATAGGTAAAAAAAGTAGTGATAAGGATAAAGTTAATTTTTTTATTGAAGGTGACATTTGAAGGTGTGCATTTTAGTGGGTTCTCTCAGATTTCAATTAAGTTTCGATATGTTACAACGGAAAAAGCTGAAAAACTTTGGATAAAAATTATTATCCCAAGTCGATATATACACGCAGAGAAAAAATATGGTTGCAATATGATTGCGGCCACAAACCTATGTTTCCTACAGCAATAAATGGTTGTTTCAATTAAACTATTATTGTATCAATCATAATTCACCAATAATGCTTTTATCATGTTCTAGTAAAAATTTTTCTCTTTTGTAGTTATCATATTATTGTGTTGTCTACAATCATATTAGAGTTGCACCAACTATAAGATGATCAGTTGGTTTTTTATGAGCGTCTTCGCTCCTTTAGTCTCATTCTTGTTTGAGATTTTGTGAAAAGAAGTTGTGAGAAACAGTCAGCTCCAGCAATTTAAATAATATTAAACAAAAAGACATTAACAATGGACAAGCAACGTAGTTGTGTTAATTTTAATGGTGACCTGTTTTGTGGAAGAATGAATAAGTATGATTTGTTTTGTGGAAGGCGGAATAAATTGTATTCTCAACTCGGTCTGCCCTGGAAGTCTAATTAAAAATTTAATTGTCGCTCACCCGTTAAATAAAGTTATTGTTTATTATAAAAAAGTGATGAAAAAGTGCTTTATTATTTAATTCTTTATAATTACACAAAAACAAATATTGTTAAAGAAAAAAAATGTGCAAGAAAAATTTAAACAAAATGCACGTACCTTTAAGTATGTAGTACGAAATAATCATAATATGTTTGCAATAATCATAACATGGTAATAAATGATGACGAAATTCTTGTCCATGATCATACTATGGTAACTAGAGCTATACTATGGTTATAATGCAATATTTATGATTGCTGCAAACATGAATTGATATGTTGTGAAATGGTATTCTTTATGTTGTAATCAAATGTATAGCTTTTAGAGCTGACAATTGGATTACTCAAATTATTTTAAACCTAAGTTTATTGAAATATGTGAATTATTAAATAAATATACTATAAAAAAAAACACGTATATCCTTTTAATCTAGCTTCAACAGATTGCTGCTCATATTATGATAATTCATACAAATTTCCAGAACCATAATATGATAATACTGGGATATATTTGGAACCATAATATGACAATCTAATTATCATATTATGATACAGAAGCAGATAAAAGTATGGTCGGCACAACCATAGTGAAATGGTTGTCGCAATCATAAATCCAAAAATGTATGATGCTCTTCAAATATGGTTTCCCCAAACATGTGTTTTCTATTATGCATGGTAATGCCTATGTAATTTAATTGAGGGGATATCTGAGCTCTTACCGATATTCTTAATCCTTGTGACTTTTCCTGAAAAGCTTTTTACCCTTTATTTCAAATAATTAAAAAATGTGGGAACCCTGGGTCCACTATTTAGTCAGTATGGGTATGCAAAATTTTTGTTTTTTACTTTAAAAACTTGTACAAATAAATCGAGTTTTCGTTTATTATTGAACAAATTTTATACAAAACCAAATGATTTTTTATTCCCACTTTTTAACCATTAAAAGTGAAATTGGTCAGCAGTTTTTTTACTCCTTTACAATACATCCAAAGTTCATTGAAATTTGCGAATTCGGGTTGATGGACCTAGCCTGTTAATCAACTTAGTCAGTTGCACTCTTGATATCTAACTATTTTCCAAGCCATGTTTTTTCATAAAAAAATACGAAAATTAAATTTCGGAAAATTTTACAAAAAAATTAAGTAAACACAATACGCTAGCCAATTTCAATTATAATTGTGAATGCCAGACGAAAAAACATAAATAAAAAAAACTTGCGATAATATCTTATAAATTTTTGATATTCGTATTCCGTTATTGGTGCGCTGACATCAACTTAGTATAACTCAAACTGTATAAAATTACACAATTTTTTTAAAAACTGTTCTCAACACTATGTTCCATTAAACGGCGCAAAGTCCTGAGAAAGAAAATTTTGGTTTGACTTGTAAGCGCCTTAAAGATGAACTCCAATTTACGGCAATCAATTTTTCTTTATTCAGAAATTTTTAATTTTTAGTTGTATATATATTTGCATAATTTTATAATATAAAATTAAAAATACTGTTGGCAATTAAGCTGTTTTCGCCGCGAAAAATTCTGAATCGAACTTTAGAGTCCTTCAATTTGATGTTTATGTTATGTTATGTTTTTGCTTAAAAGTGCCACCCTAATAATTAAAATCATTTTTTTATATATACTTGTTTGCTTGTTTACATGTTTATTTTTTGATATTTATTTCAATTTCGAAAAGTGTTATATTTGACTGAATACATATAAAATCGACCACTCGATTTCATCCACCAAATCTTATTTCAACCAAACTTGGTACAGAAGATGCGCATCATATAACTATAACCACGTACAAATATTTGACAGCTATTTAAAGCGGATCTTGAAATATCGCGTTTTGAAATATGAAAAAAAAAATTGAATGTTTCAAAAAGGTATTCGGACATAAATATTCTAAATCTTTTTAACGGCTTAAGCTACGCGAATCATAGATAACTCATTATGAAGCCTCCAATCGTATTTATATCGTACCAGTTAACAATTTTCATATTTTTTAGAATGTCAAAATTACAACAATCCCAAATAGTAACTTTTTCAAAAGAAAACTTATAATATTGTTTAATGAAATCAGATGAAGCTCATTATTTTGAAGAAATATTTTTTATATGGAGTATAACCATAACAACTTACTATGACTTAAGTAACAAATTGAAAGAACAATCCAAAAATCACAATTTTTCAATAATAATAAAAAAATATCATAATTTAAAAAAAAAACCGTCTCTGTTTTGAACATACAATTTGACTTCTGAAGGTTTTTCTGAATCATCCCAGCAAGGTCTGAAGGTTTTTCTGAATCATCGCCATAGGGCTTCATGCATTACTTTACACGTTACTTCACTGATGAATTTTACAGGCGATGAGCCTCAAAGCAACTCATTACCTTGTAGTGGGTAAAGTAACTGGTTACTTATATGGTTACATGGTGGGAAAAAGTAATGTGTCTATAAATAGATTTTCATAAAAAAAATGCATACAAATTTTTTTTACAGATATTTTTTTTAATTAAATAAATAACTTTTTTTTATTAAATAAATAACTTGGTCATGCTGCTTCGTGTTTTCGTTCGTGATATCAAAAATATACACCTTACCATTATGCTTACAAAAAATCACAAAGTAATGTGTCTATAAATAGATTTTCAAAAATATATATTAATAATTACTTTACGTTTATAATGCATGCATTATGTAATTGATGATCGGTAGGTCATTATTTTATGTTTTTAAGTAATGTAAAATGTAATGAGGTATCATTACAAGGTAATCCATGAGTGTTCAATTATCGGTAACTCATTACTTCTTGTTGGAAAATAATGATACAGGTAAGGAGTACACATTACAAGGTAATGCATTACTTTATCGCACCCATTACCAAAGTTTTGCTGGGATGATTACCATTTTTAAAAGCAGCTTTAAATAAAGCCTATTTTAAAGTTTTCTAAAAAATAAAATATACTTAACATTCACAAAAGCGATTTTTTGAAAAGGCAAAAATTATATATTTAAATTAATTTGTAAATGAAATACTAGCAGTATTTTGAGATTACAACCTACTACGAAAAGAGCAGATACAAAAACACAAAAGTGTGATAAGTGTAAAACACAAGCAAAACCACTCATTAGTAATGTATCGCCATAGGCCTTCACGCATTACATTACACCTTACTTTGCTGATGAATTTTGCAGGCGATGAGCCTAAAAGTAATGGGTGGACTCATTACCTTGTAGGGGGTAAAGTAACTGTTTACTTATATGGTTACATGGTTGGAAAAAGTAATGTGTCTATAAATTGATTTTCATAAAAAAAATGGATAAAAATGATTTTTGCAGGCGATGAGCTTAAAAGTAATGGGTGGACTCATTACCTTGTAGGGCTTAAAGTAACTGGTTACTTATATGGTTACATGGTTGGAAAAAGTAATGTGTCTATAAATAGATTTTCATAAAAAAAATGTATAAAAATTTTTTTTCCAGAAATGTTTTTTTAATTAAATAAATAACTTTTTTTTTTATTAAATTAATGCGGGGTCATGCTGGGATTCGAACGTGCTGTCTCTGGTATTTAAGAATTAGTTAGGCGATAACTCTACCAACTGAGCTATCGATACATATAATATTTTATTGCTTAAGATGTAAATAAGTTGTTGTGCTTCGTGTTTTCGTTCGTGATATCAAAAATATACACCTTACCCTCATGCTTAAAAAAAATCACAAAGTAATGTGTCTATAACTAGATTTAAAAAAATATATATTAATAATTAATTTACGTTTATAATTCATGCATTATGTAATTGATGATCAGTGAGACATTATTTTATGTTTTGAAGTAGAGTACACATTACAAGGTAATGCATTACTTTATCGCAGCCATTACCAAAGTTTTTCTGGGACTTTAAAGTGAGGTTACAATGAAAAGCTTTAACTGTTAAAACTATATAAACGATTAAGTACTACTATTTTTGTTAAATTTTCTATTTTTTTCATATTTAAAAACGCGATATTGCCACAATCGTTACAGCTAACAATCCAAAACCTATTCGATGATGGTATACCTATATGAATTTTACCTTCCATACCAAGGCTGGTTAAATTTGAAGGAAGTAGAGGTTGAAAATTTTATATTTTTTGATGATTTTATATGGATTGAGTCATTTGGTAAACTTATCTTTGTGTTTGTAAGTGCTTCTGTTTATTTTAAATGCATTTTATTTGCAGTAAGAAGCAAAATTGTTCAGCATTTAACTTCTTTAGATTTATAGTTCTAATTTTTAAATAAAGAAGCTAATAAAATAGTTTAGGTCGTAGACAATGTGCTGAAATTTAAAATTAAGAACAATATTAAAAAGGTTTTATTTACGAGAAAAATTAATGGAAAATCTTTTAGCCTTGAAATATTTCGTTTTAAATACCTACGCTATATTTATTAACAACAAACCCCCTTTTACAGTTTTATTAGCTTTTCTTTATATATAATTCGATATTATTGTTATGTTATTTTCAATTTCTAACGATCTTTCAACCTCCGTATGTTTATAAAAATAATGCAAATGTTTAGCTAGGTTGATACTAGTATTTCGATTTGGCTAAAGATCTTATCAGAACACGAAGTTTTAGAAAAGTAAGAGCCTCCATAATAGGCAGAGCCTCCATAATAGGCAAGCATCATGATATTTATATAAAAAAAAATTTAGTTTTTACTCTGGCTCAAGTAATATTTATTACAGTTTTATTAGTTTTTTGTTCTTATATATATCGAGATTATTTTTATGTTATTTTCAATTTATGGAGGTTGAAACTCCAATTTTTATATATATGGTTAAAAAAAATTAATTTAAAAGAATTACTTATTATTATTATTATGAAAATTTTGATGCATTAATACATCAACGTAAATACTTTTACATTTTTGATCTTCACTGTATGTGTATAAGACTACTGAGTCCAGTAGAAAATGTTTATCAAACTTTATTTTAAAAGTTCACTCAATTGTTGCACATTTAAATTAAAAATATATATTTTTTAACCCTTATGTTTACACCAAGTTGATTTGTCACATTCATAATACCGGGGTCTAGCCAGACCCGGTACAAAACTAGACGACTTTAATATGAAAACGTATAAGTTAATATAAAGATTTTGAGTGAATATGACTGATAAATCAAGTCAACTTCTTCTATCCCTTCAATATTTCTGTCCATTTTTTAAAAAATATCAACCAAATACAAACTATACACAACCACTAGTTTGAATAACAATATCAAATGAACTGATTATTTTCTTTGCAGCTCATGCACATTGTTATTTCAAATAAATTTTTCTGGCTATTCACAGCCTGCTTTGGAAAAAAAAAATATTTTTGAAAAGCCACGTTTACTTTGTTTTAAAAATTGGAAATAATTTTTTCAAAATTTCTTAAGAAAATGTTGCAATGCCTGTTAAAATATTAAGCAAATGTGGCGGGTCTGAGCAGACCCAGGTGGTAAGAATATGACTAGAGTTTTAAAAGCCCTAAACTTTACACCCCATAGCAAAAAAAAAAAGATTTAAATATGCACTAAACTGTTCTAAAATATAACTGAGGATATCATGGTATGTATATCATTACCATAGTTTCTATGGAAGTACAAACAAAAAGATAAAAAACAAAAAGGGCCTGATCAGGCCCTGTTGTAAATATAAGGGTTAAAATATATTTAGTACATAAATTATTGAAAGCCTCAAAATAAATTTCAATTATTTTGAAAGCACGATAAAACTACTGTGCTAATGTTAGTGTTTGCTAATATTTCATACACTCAAATAAAAGCGTCAATAAAAGCTACAAAAAATCAGTAATTTTACAGAAAAATTAACTACCCAGCAAAACTTTGGTAATGGGTGCGATAAAGTAATGCATTACCTTGTAATGTGTACTCCTGACTCGTATCATTACTTTCCAACAAGAAGTAATGAGTTACCGATAATTGGACACTCATGGATTACCTTGTAATGAGACCTCATTACATTTTACATTACTTCAAAACATAAAATAATGACTTACCGATCATCTATTACATAATGCATGAATTATAAACGTAAAGTAATTATTAATATATATTTTTGAAAATCTATTTATAGACACATTACTTTGTGATTTTTTGTAAGCATAATGGTAAGGTGTATATTTTTGATATCACGAACGAAAACACGAAGCACAACAACTCATCTACATGTTAAGCAATAAAATATTGTATGTATCGATAGCTCAGTTGGTAGAGTTCTCGCCTAACTAATTGTTAAATACCAGAGACCCCAGGTTCGAATCCCAGCATGACCAAGTTATTTATTTAATAAAAAAAAGTTATTTAATTAAAAAAAAATATCTGTAAAAAAAAAATTTTATGCATTTTTTTTATGAAAATCTATTTATAGACACATTACTTTTTCCCACCATGTAACCATATAAGTAACCAGTTACTTTACCCACTACAAGGTAATGAGTTACCTTGAGGCTCATCGCCTGTAAAATTCATCAATGAAGTAACGTGTAAAGTAATGCATGAGGCCCTATGGCGATACATTACATTACCCATGATTTGGTAATGTGTGGTTTTGCTGGGTATTTTTAAGTCAGCAGACAATTTAGCAAATCGTGTCTGTATTTTTTTCTATTAAAATTTATTTTTATTATTCATTGAAAATATCTTTATGTTTTAGCTTCTAAAATAGTTTAAGTAGGCAAAAGCTTTACTCTTAACATCGAAAAAAGAAAATTATTAAAAACTGTTTCTACTTTTAGCAATTCAAGTATTAAAAATTAATAAAATATTTTACTAAAATCAACGACGAGAATAATTAGTAAATTTTAAAAATATTTAAGAATACAATTTTTTATTAAAAAATTATTATATACTAAAAATTAATACAAATACTGTTATTTGGTAGACAAAATGTTTTACTAATTTTCGAATTACCTTTTTATTTGAGTGGATCTTTATTTAAACTTTTGTGTACGACAGTTTTCATTGCTTGAACGTTAATTCATTGAAATTTTTAGTCCCAGGACACGCTTATGTTTGTATATACATTAAGAGCATATGGTTTATTATATGCAGATTAAATATTCTTGTATAAATCATTAGCAAAGTATGTTGCATTATTAAATTATGATTTTTTTTTGCAATAAAAGAAATAGAAACATAAGAAATTAATATTTGTTATTAAAAAAATCATTACATAAAATCGCTCTCTGGCACTTCTTCCCTAACTACGTAAGCGCCATCTATCGAATATACAAAGAATATATCATAGATGTGCCATCACTTACAACATATTTGAAAACAGTGGAAATTAGAGTGAGGTAAGTTTCTAAAAATAGAACTGGTGTGTTGTTGGAGTTGTACTTCTGAGATTATGTATGCAAGAACAAAAACACAGTGTATTGAATAAGACTAGTTTTAATCACAACAAAACTCGACCTGACGATAAATAAGAGGGCTAAAGCGCTCTGTCTAACGTGTGGTGCGAGTGCATGTGGCATTAGAAATTTAGTTTATCTATACCACGGCCAGTGATTGCACAGAAAATTTTATATAGACGCAATCGAACAAATATAAAAAAATCATAACAAATATTACATTATTCAAATTCAAAAAAAAAAAAAACAGGGTCACTGACGAAGGTTCAATACCAGAAACTGCGCAGTCTGATTCAGAAAAATTGAAAAATTTGCAATGTAGTTATGATTTTTAGAAAATACAATCATTCTTCTCTACCACGCCTTTCAGAATTAAATTAAATAAAATTGCATTTTAATTAAAGTATTAATTGCAACTGTCCGAAAAAGACGTGAAAATTCAAACTCAAATGTAATCTATATCTACACTGAGAACATTATTAATGTAACTACATATAGAACATTCGGGTAGTAAACAGTAGTAGCTATTTTAACTGCTATTTTGGTAATTTTTCTATGAGAAAATTAAAAAGCAGTAGTTTCGACAGTAATTCGTCGTCTTTTTGACTACATGTGTCTATTTCTAAATTCTTAATTTCCTGAGTGTATACAAAAAAAAAAAAAAAAAATCATATTTTCTAATTAAAAAAATACGAAAAGTTGCAGAAAAGTCTTTAAGTATACAGACACATTAGGTATTTTAAGTCCAGCAAACCGTTAAAGATTAGAAATCTCTGCTGTAATTACACTAGTGCACAAATTAAAAAATTTTATGCGACAGCCAAGCTACTACTTTATTTAATTTTTCAGTAATTTGACTATTTACAGATTTGCCAACAATGAAGAGGTGAAGTCTGCAGTTCATGGCTGTTTTAAGGAGCGAGATAGTTCGTACTATAAACAGGGTATCGAAGCTATTGAATATCGCTGGGAAAAGTGTATCGAGCTAAAAGGAGATTGTGTTAAGAAATAATGAAATTTTTTACCAAATTTGGTGTGGTTTCTTTGTTAAGTTGGCTAATTTTTGGACCGCCCTTGTACATACGGTGGGGAGCACTCTTTAGAACACGTAAGTTCTTTTACACCTAAAGATTCAGACCGAAAAATATTTGACACTAGAACTATGAAACTTAATTTGAAAAAATGTAAACATATGCGCTTCTCTAGAAGGACAGAATCTTTTGGCCTTTACTCTTTGGGTGGTTTTCAGTTGGAGTTAGTAGATAATATTCTAGATTTGGGTATTCTCTTAGACCCAAAATTGGATTTAAAACGACATATTTTAATAACGATTAATAAAGCTCGTGGCACCTTAGCTTTTATAGAACGATGGGCTAAGGAATTTACAGAATCCAATGTAACAAAACAATTATATACATCGCTCGTGAGACCAATTTTGGAATATGCCTCTGTGATTTGGGATTCATTATCTTTGTTCAAGTTGGAAAAATTAATTCAGTACAAAAACAATTTTTGCTGTTCTGCTTACGAAGCACCTACCCTATTAGCATTAATAATCTAGCTTCATATACAACCAGACTAAACCTCGTTAAGCTTCCCACTCTGAAATGTAGAAGGACAATGCTAAACGTTACGTTCTTATTAAATTTGATTAATGGTGATATATGCTCGGATTTCCTGTTAGAAAATTTTGTACTTTTCATTCCTCCAAGATCAACACGTAATTATACTCCATTATATACTGCATTCCATCGTCAAATGTATGCTGATTCTGACCCGTTTATAAGAATGTGTAATGATTTTAATAATCTTTATAATTTTTTAGATTTTTCTTCAAATGTTAATATTGTTAAACGCAACATCAATTTGTTTTTAAATTCTTCTATTTAACCCTTCGTCAGGCACATATTTTGAGCGCTTAGTTCTGGCACATGGTGTCTGGCCAGACCCCTATACATTTACATGCATTTGTATGGAAATAAGGGCTGTTTGCCGTTACATTTTTTACCAAGATAGGAAAATATTTGTTATATTTTGTGTTTCTATTTCTTTTTACTATGTTATTAGCTACACGAGGAAGAAAAAATAGACCTGAGAACGCTTCAAATGCTATACGAGTTGTTGGTTGAGCCACAATGTGCGGATTATTGATGCGATTTTCAACGTTGGCTAGTACCAATTGCTTTGCAAGTTTATATAAAAAAATGCGTCTTCTTTCTTTTCTTGTATTTTCATCATTCAGCTTACCAATGCCATCACATCAATCATGTTGCAGAAAAACGCGTATGTCCAGCGTCTGGTTGACCGTTTTGTTGTGTAATGAGTTAGCATTTGATCCATCGTATCGACTCCGGCTTTAGTTGAATTATAAAATAAAATTGCTTCCGGTGTCATGGCTACGCCTTCAACATGTTTCGTGTAATGCACGGTTGAAATTAAATTGACTGCCTTATTTTTTTTAGGCACGTAGCTGCAAAGTGCAACAAGATTTTCATGAAAACCAAACACACTTGAAAGAATTGGTCGTCTGGTGCTCTTCATAACTTCCTTAGGAAGACATCTTTTGTTTGCTCGAATGGTGCCAACAAATGCCAGTCCCATAGCAGCAAGTCGTTTAGCGCCGTTCAATGAGGTGAAAAAATTATCAGAAATAATTGTTCTGCCGCTGTTTGCGTAACAATTTGGGAAATACATTAGAACGTTTTCACCTTGATTTATCTCCCGATTGTCTCCTTCCTTTCCAGTGTATAGTTTTCCTTTCAATGGAAATTTAGTCTTAGCATCGCATGCCCACCAAACTTTGATCTCATACCTTGCAGGTTTTGATGGGATATATTGGGTGAACTTTGTGCGCCCACGATACGGAAACAACTGCTCATCGATGGTGATATTTTCATAAGGTTCATAATAATTTTGCAGATTTTCATTGAGAAAATTCCAAAGGTCCCGGATAGGTCCCTGATAGGTCCCGGATAGATTTATACAAAAGTCAGAGAGGAGAGGAGGTTGGGAGAGTTGGGATCTCTTTAATAATATACTCTCTTTGCTCTGCCTATGCGTTCATACAAAATGCATAGGGGTCTGGCCAGACACCATGTACCAAAAGTAAGGTGAAGATTTTTTATTTGGCTTTTTTGTCCTGTTCCAAGGACTTTTTTTCAATTATTAATTTATACATCGAAAGCCAACAATATTTTGGGAGATTACCTGAAATTACAGCCATGCACCTAAAATAGAAGTATGCTAAATTGAAGCATGAAAATGAAATATGTCTGGCCAGAACCATGTGCCACTTCGAGGGTTAAAAAAAAAAAAAATACAGTTCTTATATTTATTAATAATTTTGTAATTTTTATGTTATTAGTCTGTAAGGATTTATTCCGTTGACTTAATAAATAAAATAAAAAAGGTATATCTTCCTAAATGTATCGTATAAGGTACGCTGAATCCATTTCTTCCTTTTTATTTTTTGCGTCCTAAACTAAATGTTTTTTTTATACTACATATATAGATAAAAAAAATTGATATGTAGCTTTATAAAGTCATATGGTAAATTTGGGCCTATTAAATTGAACATTGTACACTGTATGGGCTTAGATCTAATCTGATGCAATTTGATACATGTCCAGTATAACTTTATCCGAATTATGGCTCGATAAAATTGAATTATATTTTGTCAGTTTTGTATGGAATTGTATCAGTTTATATCTAAACAGATAAAAATAGATTATATAAAAAATCAGATATTATTATATCCGGATTTTGACCTGATAAATATGATTTTATATCAACTGGTACACTCAGGGAACTTCTGCCTTGAATATAAATGTCAGTCATTTGTAGATCAAATTTAATTTGTTACTAACCTTGAAGTTCATTTAAAAAAACAAACCATATCAACTGCCTGTTTTATGATTACTCATTAATTTTTACGTTTTTTTTTTTTTTTTTTTTTTTTTAAAAAATAAAAAAAGTAAGTGTGTGTTTATTTTTTACTAATATATGTAAATAAATTTTAATACAATTGTTAGTAATTTTTGGAAGAATAAAAACAAATGATAAAAGTTATTTGAATTTAAGGAAATGTTAGTCGTTCTTTCTTCAAGTGAAATTTCATTCGTTTTTCTTTACATTGGCTGTCTTCTTTACCTACATAATATCTTTAGTGTACATCAAAATATAATTAGATCCGTGTTTTAGTCTGGTGAAATGGCACTAAATGTTACATTTTTGAATATGATTGTATGAAAATACACACAATTTCATACAAGTATATGAATATCATCTTGTCATATCCGTTAAGTCCATACAAAATATAGAGAAAAAAACAATACACTTCATAATATACTTTCATTATTTTTGTGTATACAAAATTCATAGAGACCATGATATGTTCATTATAATTCTTGTTATTTATGAAATATTTCATAAATATTTATGAAACTGTTACATTGGGTGAATATAACGATATATACTTATGAATAGGTCAATATGCCGTTTCATCCAAAATGAAAAACATTTTTTTCAATATTACATTATATGTTATTATATATAATTTTGGTTTGTGTTATATTTAATATCTATTCTTATATAATAAGATTAACCATAAATAATTGTATATGTCATGTTCGATAATATATTGAAAGATACTTAATAAGATGTAATTATATGTGGCATCGTATTAAACAATTTAGAAGAAAATTATGTTAAATATAACCGTACCCAAACATGTGTATTCAGAAATAATAGCATTCAATAACATATATATTTATATAAAATAAAGCATGGTTATATGCAAACTTTTTACTACGATTACAAAAGTGTTCGTAATGTTAAAATAACCAATATGGAAAAAATATTCATGATCTTTAACCAACCTAACCAAAATCTCACACACAAATTATAGATCAACAATGAAAATTCAATATTAACCACTCACAAGGTACAGTGCAAAAATTCGCTTAATATATATGCTCGACATATGTTGAAAAACGAAAAAAATCTTCAATGCTTGATATTCTTTCACTTACAATATAAAGGATAAAATATGATGACATTTGAAAATAATTGCCAGTCAAATTTTCAACTTAATTAGTTGAACTGGCAACTGTTGTAATAATTAACAGAACTAAACAAAGCTTTATAGAAAATAAGTTTGCAGTTAATTTCGTCATACTCAACAAACTATTACGTGTTTAACTTAACTAGTTGAGTTAAATAGATGATGTTTACCATTTAACACTTTAAGACACGAAGAATGTTGATGAAGGCCGTTGCGGGCTAGAAAGTTAACTCCATTCATGCAGGTGTCAAATAACTTTTCTAAATGTGTTTTCTGTTAATTAAAGTAAATTATCACGGATAAAATTATAATTTTTCTGTTAATATGCAAAAAATATTAATGGTCTTTAACCGAACTAACCAACATCTCACACATAATTTAGAGATCAACAATGAAAATTCACTAATAACCAAAACTTTCGTAAAATTAACCACAGTTTTCGTGAATTTGACCTATGGATTATTTTGAGTGAACATATATAATATGTTTTCGGTAACTCAAAAATTTAAAAAAGCACAGACACCCCTTGTTAAAATTAAAGAAGTAAATGTTATGATGTGAGCAAGATTATTCAAGTTCAATATCATTTGTTTTTTTTAAACAAAAAAAACCGTCCTTCAAAATTTGGTTAAAAATATTCTACCCCTTCTACATTGGTTCTCTGATGATTTTCGGTGACGCGAAATGAAACAGGTAAGGACCTGTCAGTAGATAAAATCTGCCTTAAGTTAGCGGACAGAAAACTTTTTTGATTAATAAATAATCATTGCACGGTTTTTTGTTTAACACAAAACCAAAGGATCTTAAACTTGAATAATCTTGCTCACATCATAATTTATGATAAAAGATCGAAAAATAAACTTCCGGTGTTAATTTTTTTTAAATTTAAAAGTAAAACATATAAGTAAGTGTTATTATATGTTAATTTGAAATTAAACCAACAACAACTTCCCATACGAATGTGCACTTATGAAAAAAAATTAGTAAACTGTCATAACTACTAAAACTTAGTTAAAAATGACGTTGCAGAAAAAATGTTGAAACTAGGATATTTTTTTTTAACTGAATATTAGTAAGATAAGAATGGAAAAATTTTTAAGTTGAATCTTAAAATATTTAGTTATATTTGAGCTAAATTTAAGTTACTTTAATATAACAAGTTAATCTACTGAAATCATCAGAAAATTTGCTAAATATTAATATACAAAAAAATCATAAAAATGTAAAATTTTTAAAGTTTTTTTTTTAGATTTTTTTTATGCGAATACAAATCTGCATTCTGAGATCAGCAATTTACAACTTTTTTTTACAAAAATTTCTGTTGATTTTAGAAAAATATACCCTTATTTACATTCTATGAATTCTAAATAAAATGTAGAAACATTTTTGTTGATATTACAGCTATTGGGTCTCATGCATAAAACGTGAGCTTGAGCTCGGACTCGATTTTTTGAGTAAAACGTACTTGTCGTATGCATAATAAAATTTGATGCATTTGCTTTTACTCACTGCTCACGTTTGATCTCGTCTTGCTCAGTTTGAACTAAGTTCGATGAGCTTGTGCTTATTTTCATACACACAGAGAAAAATTTAGCTATTTGTCAACTGAAATTCGGTTACTTCAACTAACGTTCGGTTATTATGAATTTCAGTCAGTAGGTACAACCGAACATTAGTTTTCACAACAAAGTTCGGTTAATTCAACTGAATTTTTGTTGCAACACCCAAAATTTCCAGAAATCTAATGATAATATCGTTGTACTAACTAAATTCATCAGTTGTTACCATTAAAGTACACATTTCAATTCGGTTGGCACTTTATTTCTCTGTGTGTATGCATAAAAACAAGCTTTTGCTTTCTTTCGTGAGCTCTTGCTCGAATTTTGTTGAGCATGCCTTATAGTTGACTCGCGTACACTAAAAATTAATCATGGCTGAATATTTTGTGCCACAAAGAAATACAAAATCTTATCAACAGCGTAAAACAAATTTAGCAAGTGAGGATAAAAAATTATACAGGTTTGTATTCTTAATTATTAATTTTTTTTTTTTATAATTAATAATAAAATGATAAATACATAGGTTTGATGATAGTAGCATCTGCTTGTTGGCTAATTATTTTTTTGAGGAGTCAGAAGAAACACGTGGTGGTGCCCTCAGCTACATTGATAAAATTCGACTCTATTTAAGATTTTGTGCAGATCCTGGATTCAAAAATGGTATAGCCACAGATACTGGAGTCCATCAATCAACTGTGTCGCGAACTATTGCGGAAGTTGCGAAACTTATATCTGCCAAAGCAAGCGAGTGGATAAAATTCCCGAAAGATGCAGATGAAATGAAAGATGCTCAAATGAAATGGCAATCAAATTATTGGTTTCTATTTGCAATTGGAGTGATTGATTGTACTCATATAAAAATTAAAAAACCCACAAATCAAAGCGATGAGTATATTTGTAGAAAAGGCTTCCACTCTATAAATGTGCAGACAACTTGTGATTTCTAGTAAATATTTTTTTTTTTTTATTTTTTCAACTAAAAATTTTAAATGTCGTCAGTTTCTATTCTGTTTTTATTATTTGATTGTACTTCTACTTCACTTTCACTTGATGACATGTTTGCAATTAGACGTTTGATCTCCCTTTGCTCAAGTAATTGCAATTGGTTTGAACTCATTTTTATGCATACGAAATTGAGTAAAAGCTGTTGCTGTTTGCTCGAACTCGACTTACGAGCAATTGCTCACCTGACTCAACTCAGCGCTTTTACTCGTTTTTATGCATGAGACCCATTGTTTCTGTTTTTTGTATTTACACTGCAGGCACAATATCAAGATTTTCTTGATAGTCTTTTACATATACTGTTTGTCAAAATATGTAAAAATTGACAGCTGTGAGTAAGATGCACGCAAGTTGAAAGCAATTTAAATATTTGTGAAAGGAAAAACAAAAACAATTTCAAAAGAATTGTAACCAGCTGTTTTCTTGAACGTAAATTGATACACTCCACTTGAAAGAGAAATCTGAAGCAAGTTCGTTTCAATTTTAGAAAGTGTGAGTGTATTGGTAAAAAAGTGTGAGTGTATTAAAACTTGATAGGCAAAACTTGGTAACCAACAAGTTAGAAAGAGTTTTTGTTCGTTCCAGCGGAGTAAATTGCTATTGGAAATCGACTTAAATTCAATTTGAAAATAATTGAAAATTTAATCTATTATATTTTAATAGATTCTTTTTTTTTTTTTTTTTGGTTTTCCTATTTGAATAATATTTAGCCAAAATGAGCGTTAATCGAGAAATGGGAAAATTGAAAAAACCAAAAATGTTAGGACATGTTTTATATACCATTGGATGCGCCAAAAAAAAAATAGGTGTGTACTATTTTTTGTGCTCTGCAACATATACAAGTTTCATTTAAATCTGAACATTCACCACTGTTTACTTTCCTTGTCAGTATATCCTCTGTTTAGCTGAATATATTCTACAGACAACAATTCTGACAACGTTTTGAGCACTACTTGTACACATCCTCCTTTTTTCACAACAAAAAAAAGTAATGAAGATGATGAGCTAAAGTGGGAGTAAATTTATGTCTGTGGGTGTTTGTATATGTTTCTAAGTGCATAAGTATGTTGGAAACATCATCTAACAGAGATATGATAATAATGACAACAAAACTAAAAGTCTTTAAATGACCACATCATTCGTATGTGTGCGTGTGTGTATGCATATGTGTGTGTGTTTAAGTATGGCTGTTATGTTTAAAAAGTTGTTTATGTATAATGTAAATATAAACTAACACAGTTTTTTTGTACTACATATTGTCGTTAGTCTGATATTCAGAAGATAGTCTTTAGTCTTCTCATTAAAGTTGATGACATTGGCGACAATAAGTGGTTTTCTTTTTTGTTTCTTTTTAATTGTTGTTTTTTTTTTTTTTGTTTTGTTCTGAGATTGTGTACATTGTCTTGTGTTCATTTCATAAGTTTCCATGAGTTAGTTTATTATATACAATGAATTATTTAACCCTAGAAAGCACATTTTATTTTGCATTACTAAGCACTTTCGTTGAGGAATCGAGGAAGTAAATTTTTAATCCAGTGCTTTTCTGAAGAAAGCTATGGTTTTGAAAGAAAATTGTAGAGAAAGGTCAAAATGAAGTTATCAGAACATTAGTAATATATGAACAGCAAAAATTAATCTGTTCAATTTACAAATATTTTGTAATATTTGAGTTAAATTTTGGTAAATTTTTTTTTTTAATTAATAAAATTGACAAATTAATTAACCAAAATGAAATAACGAATAAAAACCTGCTCTTCTAAAATCAGCAGTATACTTCTGTTGATTTTAGCAGAATATCCTGTTATTTGCATTAACCTATAATTTGAGGTAAATGTAACAAGAAATTTGTAGCTATTTCAGTGTTTGTTTGCTATTTTTTTATAAATATATATTCAGTGTTTGTTTGCTATTTTTATATATATAAAGGGTCCGCCATCTAACGTTTTTCGTGAATGGTAACACTTAGCTCATCTCTGATTTGACAGATAATTAGTTTTATAATTCCGCTGAACGAATATGGTTGTGTATACGCTTGAACAACGCTGGGCAATATTGCGACATTACTTTGAAAATCATGGTAATGTTGCAGAATGTGTGCGAGGAGTGGCCGTTACAGTCAATGGCGACCGTTATCGGGCCATGTTGAACGAATTTTTGTTCACAAAAATTGAAGAGGATGACATTGGCAACATTTGGCTTCAACAGGACGGCGCTACGTGCCACACAGCCGAAGCTACACTCGATGTTTTGCGCCCTGTTTTTAAAAATCGCATTATCAGCCGCAGAGCTGATGTCGTTGATGTGGCCGCCTCGGAGCTGCGATTTGATACCGTTGGACTATTATTTGGCGGGTGCCGTCAAAGATAAGTGTTACACCAACAAGCCAGAGACTATTGACGCTTTAAAGGACAATATTCGTGAAGCCATTGGTGAAATACAGCTGCACCCAATCGATAATGTGCTTAAAAATTGGACCGATCGTGTAGGCTACTGCATGGCCAGCCGAGGCAGCCATTTGAATGAAATTATTTTCCATTATTAACCGGAAGGATTGTACTTTTAAATAAAAAAAG
Organism: Delia radicum; assembly: GCA_021234595.1. Lineage (NCBI taxonomy): Eukaryota > Metazoa > Arthropoda > Insecta > Diptera > Anthomyiidae > Delia > Delia radicum. The sequence goes on along the minus strand of CM037851.1, from coordinate 87,756,193 downwards.
AAATTTGAGCAAATATTCAGTAGTTTTTTTTTATAGCATTTTCAAAAAAAAGAAGGTATTTGGCGGACCTTTCATATATATAGCTGAGCAGTTTAGGTCAGGTTAGGTTGCCAAGAGGAAGCACGATTTCCCACCCCTCATGATCATTTCTATGATGACATACCCATATGCCAGAAGGTGGGAGCGTTCTTCTATTTGGGAACGAAAGCGATCCGGCCAATTTGGACGGAAAAAATGGAAAAAAAATTTTGAAAAAATGGTACGTGCTGGAAAAAAATGAAGAACATATTTTAAGTCTTTTTGACAAATAAATTTTGTGCACATCGTAAAACCCATGGAATAGTGGTTAACCCCATCATTAACTAAATTTTTTTTGCAAATGGACTCATACCACTTTCAGTATAAGCGGTTCATTTGTGGGTTAACTTTGTCTTAAAATTAAATAATTTTCATCAAATTTGCATATCACAATAAAATGTGGACCAATAATCTATGCTAAGTTTTGTCCAACCCGAATAAAAATTCGGATATTCAACCAAGAAACATTTCGATAAAAATATGATCAAACTTATTAGTTTATAATAATAATTGTTAAATCAGAGAAAACACTATAGAAGAATAATTTTGTGCTAAAAAACTTTTAACAAAGTACTTTCTTGATAATGATAAAGTATAAAATAGGAAAAATTTCCTAAAAATATTCCCAGTTTTTGCAAGGATGTTCAAAAAATTTTTAAGTCGAGGCGAGTTCGGTGAGCAGTTTATTTTACGTTCGGGCCGGTCAATTGGCTGCCTAGGTCGTGCGCTTTAACGCCTTTAGACTATTGTTGTGGGGCTATGTAAAGGCTCATGTCTATATGGGCAAGTCCGCAGCGGTTGACTCACTGGAAGCCAATATATTCGAATTTATTCGTAATATACCGGTCAATATGTTGGAGAGAGTATACCAAAATTGGACCCAGCGTATGAAACATTTGAGGCATAGCCGCAGTCAACATTTACATGAAATCATCTTTAAACATTGAATTATATACATAAATCGTTATATCGACTCAAATAAAGATTTCATATATTTATATCAATTTTATGTGTTTTTTTTTTAATCAAATCCGAAAGCTCTTAAAAAATCACCCTTTATAAGTTGGGTTAATTTACTACAATTGCGTAATTCAAAATAAATTACACACATTATTAAATTAATTTGATTTTATTACTTTCCCGAAGTAATAACATCAAATTAACAAATAATCCATATATTATCTATAGATTATTTGTTAGGGCAATATGCTAATAAAGAAATATATAGTATGCACAATTAAAGGTCGAAAAAAACATAATTTCCATTTTTTATAAAAATTATATCAAACTTGTATAAAAGACAAAGTATGGTCTTGTTTACAACTCACTCTGTACATTTTGTTGTTTAAAAAAAAAAACAAATATACAAATCAAAAGTAAAAGAAACAAAAAGAAAAACGTGTATTGAATATTTGCCAAAGGTAAGATATACACACAAACAACTAGTTTTCAATTTATTTTTTGATCAATGGTAATCATCTTTTACTTCGAGCTCACATATAGTAGTTCTCATCTAGTAAGTAAACTAGTTTATATGAATCTTTGATGTTTGACATTAGATGGTTACTGCTTTCAAAACGTGTTCTGATGACGGGAACCTAGAAAATTCCCAAAATAGATCTATCAACACATTCCTGATCATATATGGTGCTATATAATTTAAGAAATCATAATATATACTGTCTTATAAAAAATATTTTTTGTGTAATCTGAGATATAACTGTACATGGTGACATATTTATAATACAAGTTAATATATAATTATATATGACATTAAATGATGTAAGATATAATTATGTAAGATTCCATATATGACGCAAAATAAACAAATTAGTTTGAGATACGATTATATATAGTCCAACATAATTCATATTTCGTATTAGATATAATTATATATTGTTATATGTAACCAAATACATAACTATATATGCGCCAGATGACTAAATTATTTTTATTTAAAGTTTTTTTTTTTTAATTTTACTAAAAATTATATTTGTCATGGGATCTAATGGGATTTAATCCCATTTAATCTCAAAATATCTTATACGATAAACCAAAAATTACTTATCTTTTCGGATCTAAATTAATACCATAGCATATTTTGGGACCTATCAGGATCTTAAATTGGATATTTTTGGCTCCCGCAATCTTAAGACAAATTTTTATTTAATTTAATGCAGTTATATATTTGGGGGATCTAATCGGATATTAGTGGATACGCCAATTTTGAGATAAAGGTCACTAGGATTAAATATTGATATATATCAGATGAGATATGATATTATATTTAAGATATGGGTTTTTTTAATCGTGTTACGATGTTTGTGAGTAAAATTTATGAACAAAATAAAAAATTGTATGTACAATCTGTTTAAATATAAACACATAATGCCTGTAGTTACATATTGTATGTATTGTTGGACATAAAAGTGAGTAAAAAATAACATTAAGCACTTATTGTTTATATTTACTCACTATGCGTAATATCCCTATAGGGAATGAGGAGTCAATTGACCTAAAAGTAACTCGTTAAAGAAGGACTTATCACAGGACTGGTATAATTTAATACTGAAGTGGGTTAAGCAGTATCAATTGTCCTAAAATTACCAATCCTGTGACTGGTAAAGGGGGGACATACCACTTAACCAGAATGCTTATTAACAAGAAAAAGCCAGTTGGCCAGAATTTTACCCATTGGAGGTTGTTTAGTTTTCGTTAATTTTATACGACATGGCCCTTTTGCGACAGTCTTGTGGTATGCCCTCTTTGGTTATTCCTGTGGCATGTCACTATGTGATTTAAAGCAGGACAAATTACCCCCTCCTATGACAAGCCAATGTTAAAGTTGCAAGTTGTTTATAGGGTAGGGACCGATCCTGTGGCACACGCAGAACCGGTCCCATTCCCCATAGGGATTAAACTAAAATGAACTCATTTTAGTCTATATAAACCAAAAACAGTGACAAAAGGCATGGGGTGATGCTAACTTATGCAAACACTTTAAACGCAATGTCCATATTGGGGCCATGTCCATATTGGGGCCCCTCCCCTATGTACAACAATTTTCAATTTTACTGCAAGTCCCAGAACAAGTCTTATTCTCATTCAATATGAAGTGAACTCAATACATCACCCTCATTTCAATATAGAATCATTTGTAATGGTTGGTCTTGACCCACAATACAAATGATTTTTTAAAATTGCACATTGTTGACTATAATTTTTTTTTATTATGCAGTTTTTCATGTTTTATTTTTTTTTATTTTTTTTTGTACAATATCAATTTTGGTATATTTATACACATATCCCTCGACTTACAAGATACTTTATCAGTAATAATAAAATAAGCTAACAATTTTAGAAAATGGTCATAAACATCTTGTGCAGTAAAAAAAAACTTCGATGTGTAATATTATAAACATGTAACAAATATTTGAGCATCTTTGGGTTTTATTAATGGTATTCTAGCTTAAATTATTACAAAAATCTAATTTAAGTTTCGGCTACTGATTAGTACACTTTTGCAGTCAATATATGTAGCTGTTTTTTAGTAGAATTCCAGTTTTTTTTTGTAGGTCATTTACAAAAAAAAATTTTAAATAAATTTACATGATTTTTTTAGGAACGTATCTATCATATAAAGCGAGGGATAGGTATTACTGCTTATATGTGTGTGTGTATTTGAAGTGTGTATGTTATTTTCCAAATCTAATTTGAATTTTTATTCTATTGCCTTTTATTGTAAACTTTTTACTTGATGAAATTTTATGGTCAGCAACACAATTGCACATCATCAAAAAGTTCGTTTATCAACTCTGTTTGTCGTCTGACATTGTCATTTGTTTTGTAATACAACCAGAAAAGAAAATGGGAATGTTACGTACATACACAGATATTTTTGTTTATATCGTGGTATAACAATGGTGGTAACAAAAAATATTTAAAAAAAAAAATATTGTTAAAATGAAATCTAACTAAAATGAAACATACCAAAATTAAAAAAGTTTTTTCTAAGAATTTGTTTTTTATTCAAAATTGTTTTTTGTATTTTTATTGTTTTTATTGCTTTTTTTGTAGAATTTTGTTTTTTATCACATCTCATCAAAGCTGCCCAGTCAGAAACTGTTAGTGGTACAACAAATCAAGTTCTGGCATGAAACTGGCAGAAAACTCTTGTAAGATATTTTACCAGCTCTTCCAATAAGCGTTTTGCCAGTATTTGTTTTCCAATAATTTCGGTGATTCACCAAAAAAAAAAAAAACATTGGCAAAGAATCGGCTGAAAAGTCGACAACAAGTGTTTTCCCAGTGCTATCCAGTCAGAAATTACCAAATGCTCAAAAGTCTAATAATTTGTAGAGCATTTATTTCATAAACATGAAGATGCTTTCATTAAAAACAAAATGTAGTCAAAATGTTATGAGTTCGATCCCAGCTCAAGACATATTTCTTTATCTTTTTATACTTTTTAATTTTATTTTTATTTTATTTCTTCTGGATTCTGGAAAAGCCTACGTTTTTGTTTGTTTTTCCAACAGTGGCAGGTTTATCATTTACTTATGTTTTAAGCTAACAAGTATTATATATCTCGTTAGCTAAGCGGGTAGAGCTTTCGACTGTCAATCTGACTTCCAGGGTTCAGATCCCTGTGGGCCCAAAAAAATTGTAAATTACCTTTTTTTTATTTTATTTTGGAAAATCTATTTTTAGATCATCTATTTCATGGTTTTAACAAAATTTTGCCAACGTTGAAAATGCTGTTACCCCAGAGAACACATGAACTTTTTATCTAATGATATTATCAATCTGGAATTGCGAAAGCACTTGCTGCCAGCATATGTACCACCTTTTAAAGTGACACATTACTTTGTGATTTTTTTGTAAGCATGACGGTAAGTTATATATTTTTAACATAATACACGAAAACTCGAAGCATAACAATTCATTTATATTTTAAGCAACCCATTATTATATGTGGCGATTGCTCAGTTGGTAGAGTTCTCGCCTAACAACCAGAAACCCAAGGTTCGAATTTTAGCGCGATGACCGTTCAAATCTGTGCGCGATGTCCGTTTGTTTTTTCTGACTGGGTAGATACAAATAAAAACAAATACAATTTAAAATAAGCAAGATTTTTTAATATAGCTAGCCCGAATAACCCCTTTCATTTCGGTTAATGTCGAATTTAATATTCATTTTATTTTAAATTAATTTAATTTCGCAGATAAAAATTTTAATATGGAGTTTAATATAAATTTATCTCATTTGGTTAATTCTCAAATATAAACACATACAAATTGATCCGAAAATTGGGTCATTTACATGAATCTAATTATATCATATTAAATATAATTTGATAAAATTTTATCCGAGATTTGTCCATATCCGGTACATTCAATTATATCTAATAGGATAAAAATATATCTTATTTAATATAATTTTTACTTTGTTTTCTAAGTTTTATTAGATAAAAATTCAGATCTTTAATTATTTAGTTTTAACCCTAGAACACACACCTGGCTACAAATGTATCCACTTGCAGTGCTGTATCTCAGGACCGGCTTAACTTAGGGCATAGATTTCGGATCTTGGAATATAAGTAATTTCTAATCTTTTAAATGTGATTTGATCTAATTCGGATCAGTAGCTCAGGAACTACGAGCTTCCAAAGTCGACACATATGTAAACACACACAACATTTGGCTATCCCATGCCTGTGAACTTTTTTGCCTATATCTCTTGATACAGGTAGAATATTTGTATGAAACAAATACTAAAACATTTGTATAATATTAATATACACATTTAAAAATGATGAAATTGGATTCTTCAAGCATTAGAAAAAGCCAAAATGAGCTAGTAGGTACAAACGTATCCCGGGTGCGTGTTCTCGTAGAAAAAGTTGGGTATGCATATTACGGTTAACCGAATAATTCAGCAGTTGTGTTTTTCGGCCGAAGAATAACACTATTAATTGTGGGGTGTACACTATAACCAACTAACTATAGGGATGGATGTGTGGTTGAAATAATATTTTTTATCAATCACGTGAGGTCGGTGAAGCAAATTTAAGTAAATAAATAATAATAAAACACTTTAAGTTCTGTTTTCGTGAGATTGCATATAAATCTTATTGAAAACAATTTAATATACAATTAAAGTGACTACTAAGCATTTTACAGAGAGTGAACGTGACCTCATATCACGCACCTGCTCGTCTATAACAAAGTTAAACACATTAACTATAATAATAATGTCGAAAATAAATAAGAAAAGAAAAATATTGTTTTTACAAGAATTTTAAGAAACAAGAGTTTTTCCATAAAATCTAAAATACTAATAAAATGGCGTAAACATGGGATGTTTTTTTTCTGAATATTAAAACTGAAATTGCGTATTTTATTTAAAAAAAATAATAGAACAAACTGTAAAACAATTTTAGTTCTAGTCCATCAAATACTAAAAACACTCTACATTTGGAACTTTTTAAAACACAACAACAAAAACATTAAAAAAACTTACACAAATGTTGACAGTTCCATGAAAAAATATTTAATTTTTAAAGTTTTAACCAAAAAAAAAAAGAAACTTGAAATGTGCTAAATTAAATTTTTTTTTTATGTCAAGGAATAACATGAAAAATTGTTGTACTCTGATACAACAGTACATAAAAAGCATATAACTCAGAAGAACGGCTTTGGCTAACGGTGATGTAGAATTTTAACTATTTTCACCCGTTACCAAATATTATAAGGAAATGAGTCAAAAACGTAGCTTACTTGCTATATGCGACAATTTTTAACTCATTTTAACCCAACGTGCGAGGACGGAATAAGTATACAAAAACTTCAGAAACAGTTTAGCTATTGTATATATTATTATATATTTCTACCAAATTTCGCAAAAAAGTTCCTGCGGTATCAATGAGTGGTATAAAATGCGTTAATCATTTTTTGTAATGGTTAGTTATTTATCTAACGTTATTAGTTATCTCATGTTACCTCAAGAATAAATTTCATCCGTATTTGTACTAATTTTTCGACCTAAAATTTTGTAAATCGTGATTGTTAAATTTACAAATTTTGTCAGTTAATTAAAACTACAATTGTTTTCAAACCTTTATTTTTTTGTGTCTCCGCTATCAGTCTCAGTTCAAGGTGGCGCTAATTTCTGATATTTTATATTTTGTAATCACAAAAGAGACTATATCTCAAAAAATGGACAAACAAATTTTACTCTTAAAGTACACTTCGAATACTCTGTAGGTAAAGACCACTGCAAATGTAGTTAAAAAAAATGAAATTTCACTTAAAGGAATAAAGAGTATATTTCATTATATTTATTCACTCATGTTCATTTATGTTTTTTTTTTTTTTTTTGAAATGAACTATAAGCTTAGTAAAAAGTTTAATTTGTTCTACAAATGACTGAAATTTACATTGCCTAACAAGGGAGGTATTCCGACCCGACCTCGCAGATTTTAATGTACTTTGGATATGTTGTAAAGGAGCAAAAAAAGAGACACGATTCACGTTTAAGATTTAAAAAGTAGGGTTAAGAAATATTTTTTTTTTTGTATGAAAACTTGTTTTTTGTTTATGAAAACTAGATTTTTTTGTACGTAGTGTAAAATTTCTCAAGAAAATAAAAAATTTGATACCCATATTGCCTATATAGTGAGCCCAGAGATGCCACATTTTTGAATTATTTTAAATATAGGGGCAAAAGTCTCTTCGGGAAAAGTGGTATAAAATCCGAACGGTTTCGAATATCGTAATAAAACTAAAATTGCTTAATAAAACGGCAGATTTAATATTACTTAAAACACATTTTTTTGAATAACAAAATTACTTGAAAATATGTGGGCATACTTTGAACACCAGCGAATGTTTCTTAAGAAAATCTTTTTTGTATACCAAATTTATCTATAGTTACTTCTAATACTTCTAAAAATAAAGTTCTGTTAAAGTTCTGCCTATTATGGAGGCTCTAGTTTTTCTAAAACTGCGGGTTCTGATACTAGTATCAACCTAGCTTATATGTTTGATTTGCTTTAGTTTTGTAAATATACGGAGGTTTAAAGCTGGTTATAAATTGAAAATAACATAAAAATAATCTCGATGTATATAAAAACAAAAACCTTATATAAATGTAACCGAAAGAAACTTAAAATAGGGTAATTTTTGATCGCACTTAATAGCACCTACTAAACATACAATTGGGCAGCTAAAAAAAAAAATACATTTTCCTTAGATTTGTATTCCCTACAACATATCCGAACATCATAACAATCTGCCCTTGTAAGTCTTAAGTTTCGATGAATACAAAGCGAAAAATCGTGTTTAATTTTATTTCAAAAAAATCTATATATTCTAGATTGAAAAACTGATCGTTTTCAATTTTCCTCGCGCACCTGAATGTTACTTTCAAACAAAATATTCAGAAATCTGATGTAAATATCGTTGAAATAACTATATTAATAAGCTGTTGAAAATAGAATACAATTTTCAATTCGAATGGCACTTTATTTCTCTGTGTGCTGTTTTGCATTTAGTTTTTTTTTTGCATTTAAAACTTTTCGTCTTCCAATTAAAAATAATTTCGAAAATCAAATTGTCCAAGCGTTGATTACGAACCGAATTTTAAAAGACAAAAACAACAGTCTTATTTCCAATTTTACAAATACCTAAACATCAATACTCATATGTATGGAATGTGAAAGACAGGATTGCAGACCAACAATTTTTGTTACACAACATGTGAAATTTGACTTCTTGTGAACGAACAAACGACAACCAAAGACTAACAACGTAAATCAAACGTAAATCTGCTTTTGGCATTTGATGTATGACAAGATACAAACACAAAATATTGTGCATGTACATCAATGAATAAACAGAAAAGAGCAGCTAAAACAAACTTAAGGGGTATGAAAATGTTGAGTCGTATGTAATAATATTCATCATACGTCATGATGTACGTAGAATAGTTAGCTGTTACTTGCACACCTACGCGTATGATTGTTTGTTTTTTTTATTTGCACAGCCGCGTCAAAGGCAGAGACGAAGGCTACTTTTCTTAAGTTCGGTATAAATAAATTTAACTGTACATTCTTACAAGAGATATATTAACAAATTCTTTATTTTTCAAATGAATTTTTACATTTAGCCATATTAAGTTTTTCGAAAACAGAGTTTTTGATAGGACTTCATTTTGTTATTGCATTTTTTGCATATGCATATACTGTTGAAGCTTTGCTTTAATATTTCATTCACACTTTAATTCTAAACAAGTCTTTCAGATATACACACTCCATTATGTTGAAATGCAATCCTTTTTCACTTAGAATACTATGTCGGTAAAATCCACTGCAATTGTAGTTAAAAACAAATGAAATTTCACTTACAGAAAAGACAACTTACATTTCAGTAAATTTAACTTACATTGTCATTTGTTTTTTAATCTTCAAAAAATGAACCACAATTGTAGTTAAAATTAACCACATATGTTAGTAAAAAATAAACAAATATCTATTTTTTTTAATCTTCTTAAATAACAAAAAACGAATGAAAAAAAATTAATGTAAAATCATAAGGCAGTCATTTAATGTGGTTTGTTACTTTAAATGAACTACAAGGTTTGTAAAAAATTAAATTTGTTCTACAAATGACTAACATTTACATTAATTAAAAATAAAGAAACTGAATTACAACAAAAACAAATACATATTTTTAAAGCAGAAGTTCCCAGAGTGTAGATTTGAACATAAATATTATCAAAATAAGTGCCAACTTAAGGTGAATAAATACGAATTTGCATTTATGTTTGTATACGGAGCTTTCCTAACCAGCTGCCCCGCTGCAAGAAACTGAATAGCGCAGCAATATCAAACCAGCACACTCATAAAAATGTTAGTTCAAAAGTCTGCTAATTTTAGCCCATCTTTGAACTAATTACTAAAATTTAGTAATTTTGCTAGGTAATTTAAACCAGAATTGTTTTCCAACCATTTTTGTTGTGTCTCTGCTAATAGTCGCACTTGTAGATGACGTTATTTTCTCATATTTTTTATTTTATAACCATAAAACAGGCTATATCTCAGAAAATAAGCGAGATGACGTAAGGGGAATGAAATTGCAACAAATTTGGCGTAGCTGATTAAAAAAAAAATAATTAAGCTATTAAAATTTTGACTTTAATTTCGGTTAACCAAATGATTCCTTATCACTGTATAAATTTTTAGAAAATTAAGCAAAAACAACTTAAAAAAACTTTGTAATATCTATCATAATCAACCTTTTTTTAGAAATCGAAAAGAGTTTCTCTGTTTGTTGAGCATCTAGAAAGTCCAGGTGTAGTAATTGAATATTAGACGGCTAAGTAACACGAAAAAATACTAAGAGTATTAATTGCTCCGGTGAACAGTGCAATTTTACCGGCTTATCCATGAGATCCTGGCTTAAAAAAGAAATTGCTATATAAATCGCTAAATCTTGTAAGCAGCTTGAAAAAGGGGGTTAATTCAATGGAAAAACATGTAAAATGTTCCATAATACGAACACAAATAAAAAATGCAGAACAAATGACGGAGCTGTTTCGAAAACGTAAGAAATAAACTTAAATTTCAATTTAAAAATTTGCTCAAAAGTAGTCAAAAACGCCAATATTTGCAACACGGACGATAGTCATATATAATCGTAGATGTCAATAAATGGCTGGGAAAGCACAGAAAATCCCAGCATCGAAATTTTCAACAGCTATGGAAATATATTCCTCCAAATTGACTCAAAATTAGATGAATGGGATATTTTTTTTTTAATTAAATTAATGTAGAGCATTGTTTTTTAAAAATCTAAAATTGACTTTCAGGTTAAGAAAAATTATAGCGTTTTCCGTTTTGTTGTAATTTCATTCCGCAAATGTTAGAGCAAAATGGACAAAAAACTAATACTTACTGCGTACCTAGTAAGTACACTGCATTAACTACTTATAAATATGGACCTACGTCTGTCAGTTTTGGTGTGGGGAGGGGGACATTTTTTGGTAAATTTTAAAGAAAATTTTTTGATTTTTTGAAGTTGCACTCTGAGATGGGTTTTTATCCGAAAAATTAGCATATGAAACATACAAATTTTTATATTTTCTTGTGACATATTTTCCTAAAACCGTAAAATTCAATACTCAAGAGTACCAGACTACTAAAAAAAATTATTCGTGGACCAAATTATTACAAATTTTATGCTTTTGATGATCTTAAATATAAAAATTCAAAATTTTCCAATTTAAAACTTCTTTAATTTCACTAAAAGCATGCGTGTGAATTTCGGAAATTTGCATTTTAAGGTCATCAAAGTGACTGTTAAACGAACAATTTGTATCACGAATAAAATCTGAAAAAAATGTAAACCACCTATATAAAAAAAAAAAATCAAATTCAGAAAATTTTTTCTTTTAAAACAAGAGAAAAGTAATTTTTCGCTTTTGGCCATTTTACACTTAACTTTGACTTTTAACTTTTGGCTTTACAAACATTGACTTTGTTGTTTGTTAATTGTCTTTCCAACCTTTTGCACTTTTTTTCTTACAATTTTATTGTACAATTAAACATTTTTTTTGGTAAATTTTCTGGCATTTATTTCTTCCAACCGAAACATTTAAATTTCTATAAATCTAAAATTCCTAGAAATTTTAAAGGAGTTTTGTTACTGAAAAAAATTGCTGTAACCACTAAATGTTTACTGATTACTGAAACTATTTGCAGATTTTTTACTCGGGATTTGATATGTTGGATAATTTTTTCATTACCGTACATGACCCCATTTCATATTTTTATGAACCTAAACAAAAGTGACGAGTTTTTGCTTGAGTATAAGTTGGTGCAAGCAATTTTTAATTAAAGATAGATCACGGTTTAGTAACCATTTTTAAATGAAAATTTATTCATTTTCCTAAGAACGCTTTTAAAAAACAAGTGTCCTCATAACTCAGAACACTGCTTAATATAATAAGTTCCGATGGCGTATGAGTGATTTTTTACAAAATATAAATCATACGGCTTGTGGTTCTTTATCTATATTTAAAAATACATATACAATTATAAATTTAAATGTAATGTAAATATATAAGAAAGCAATTTGTAAAAAAAAAATGTTTACAAGATATATCAGAAATTAAGAGGATTTCAGTCTAATAAATTAATACGAAATGTTCTGATATTAAATACATAAAGCATTAAATACTCAGTAAAATCCAAATATACTGCATACAAAAGGTTCTAATTTCTGTTCTACAACCGGTTCCTTTTGTATGGATTTTGTCATACTTAAACACAGAGAAAAATTCAGCTATTTGCCAACTGAAATTCGGTTACTATGACTCAAACATAGCTGTTAAGTAATGATTACTAATCATAATAATTAGTAATGAGATTATTTTTTTTTTTTGAAAGGTGAAGTAATGATTATATTACGATTATTTTTAGATTCGTACGATAACTAATTAATTACGATTACAGCTAATCCAAAAATAATCAAGATTAATAAAAATTACGAGAAAATAATCAAAAATAATAAAAAGTAATCAAAAAATAATTCGACTACTTTCAAAGATTACTTTTGATTGTTTTAAATTATTTTTTTTATTTTGCGAAATTATGGCAATACTGTCGCAAATACATTTTTCTATATGAAATTCTAGCATTATTTAATGTTAGAAAATAATAGTTAAAACTCGTCAACATTATTAAAAATCGTCCAATTTAGTAGAAATCGCCAAAATTTGAAAAAATCGTAAAAATTAGTAAAAATCGTCAAAATTTGAAAAAATCGTCAAAATTAGTAAAAAACGTCAAAATTTGAAAAAATCGTCAAAATTTGAAAAAATAATCGTTAAAATTTAAAATAATCGTAAAAAATTTAAAAAAAATCGTTAAAATTTAAAATAATAAAAAACTACTCAAATAATAAAAATGTAACGAATAAGAATACGTTTTGTACTTGTGAAAATGAGTTTAATGTTAAATTTTTTAGACGTTCGTTAAATGCTACAACTTATGGAAGAATGCAAGTGGCCAAAATCTTAGGAAATAATTGAAGAACACCTGGGATCATTGTTGCTTTTACTCGTTGTTACTCGTTGGAACTCATTGCATGACGCAGCTTAAAAGCTACTTTGCTACAAAGAAAAGTTAAATAACCTGTGCGATAAGTTGACTTTGCCACATTTTTCTGCAAGAGACATGCAGTACCTGGAAATGTACAATTTGGTAATGGAACCAATTGCAAAGGCTCTAGACTTTCTTCAAGGAGAAAGCAACATTAGTTATATTATTTTTATATTGTTCTTCTTTAAAATATAAATTTTCAGGATTTTAAATAGCAATGAGCAATAGGCTACATAAAGTAAGCAGATCCCAGGAGCTGCAGCAAATATCATCTGTTATTTTAAAAATGGAACTTAGGTTAAGAGAAAAGTTCCGACCATATTTCATGTTGAAGCCTGAGGCAAATATTGCAATTGCAGCCACAGTACTAACCCAATGCATCAAAATGAAATGGCTGAAGGTGTTGCAGAGATTAAGTCCAGAATTGCCGGAATTAACTGCCGAAAATATAACCAGCAGAGTTTTAGAAACACTTTACAGTTTTTACGCCAAAAATTGTAAAACGTTTCACTGATGATGGTCAGATTATGCGTACATTTATTTTGTTTTTTACTTTAAAGATTTTACTTTGCAGATGATGAAATTGAAGTCCTTCTCCACAAGAACAAATTAAAGTTGACCAACGATCCGCAATAAAACATCAGTTCTTCAGCTATTTAAATGGTAATGCAAGTGCTGACGAGATTTGGCAAAAATATGATTTACTAAGGGATGCATTTATTTTTTTTAACACGCCCTTAACGTATTCAGCTCCAGTTGAACGACTGTTTTCTTTTGCCGGGATCGTCAACAGTCCAAGGCGGCAATCATTGTCTGATTTTTCTTTTGAAAAATTATTTCTAATGAAGGCCAATTATAAATATATGTAAATTGTAAAACTTTTTTTTTGTAAATTTAATATATTTATTGTATTTTGTAAATTTAATGTATTTTTGTTGATTTAGGAAGTAATAAAATTGTTATTGATTGTTTTGTTATTGAAATGAATATACCTATATTTTCTATAAAAAAACTATCTTATTTCGTTTTATTTGTTCAAAATTTTTTTACGTTGTAAATTCAAAATTTTCAAAATAAAATGTATGCATAAAATGATGTAAATTCAAAATTTTTAAAAAATAATCTAAAATAATCAAAAATAATCCTTGAAAGTAGTAGAATTATTTTTTGATTACTTTTGATTATTTTCTCGTAATCGTAATTAATCTTGATTATTTTAGGATAATCTAATTGATTACTAATCGTAATCCAAATTTAACAGCTCTGGACTCAAATTCATTTATTTTGAATTTCAGTGGGTTGGTACAACTGAACATTAGTTTGCACTATAAAGTTCGGTTAATTTAACTGAATTTTAGTTACAACACCCAAAATATTTAGAAATCTAACGTAGATATCATTTTACTAACTAAAATAATAAGTTGTTACCATTAAAATACACTTTTCAAATCGGTTGGCAGTTTATTTCTATGTGTACAACATGTTCTTTACCTTCAAACAAGAACAGGTTGCTTTAGACCCAGTTTTAGAACCAGTTATAAAACTTCTTCCTGGACAATGTCGCCTTACATTTGATACCCAGGAAACTGTTCAAGAACAGGTTCTACGCAATTGGTGGTAAATTAAGATGTTTTGGAATACATTCTGAGGTAACCAGTTCGGTAAAAAAAAAAAAAATTTTATGGGGTGCCTATTTTTGATTGATAAAAAAGTTAAAAAATATGTTAACTTGCATTTCAATAGATTATTTTTTAGAAAGCAAACTAGTAAATCAACTTTAATATATTATATATGTAAAAAATTATATTTGTTTCATTTTAGTTATATGGAAAATTTTTAAAATTTCAAAATTTTTTGTATGTCATAGCACATCAATGACGCGTGTACACTCGAAATACTATAAACTAAAATAAGTTCATGTGCATCAATTTAAGCTAAACTAAAATATGTTCGTGTGTATCAATTTAAGCTAGAGTAGCGCTTAAATTTAAAAATTAAAAAAAAAAAATCAAAATTATACCCTGCGGGAAATGAAGGGTCGATTGATCCAAAGTGGTAATTATGTGATATATGTTTGGAGGGCACGTCACGAAACTGGTGAAACCAAAATTTTGTTAATTTGGGTGAAATGACCAATCACTTGACTGTAGCTATGGTGACAAAATATTCACTGGTTGGTACCAGATATATCATGTAACTGGAGGAAAAGTAACCTAACATCAAAGTGTACTGAAGCAACTAGGGTCGTTACAGTTGAAGTTGCTAGAGGTAATTAAACTGGTTCAAAACCATTAGCAGTGGATAAACACATGGCAATAAGTGCCAAATTATTCCCTTGATTTTATCTGTATCGACTATGTGACAGTAGAAATGAAGACGTAACACTCCACTGTTTAGGCAGTGACCAGGGTTGCCATATATGGAAAAATATGATTTTTTGCACAACTTATGCAAAAACTTGAAACACTTTACAAAAATTTAAATTAAAATTGCAAAATTTCTGCATATTGGTTTGGAAACTTCTTGCTAAGATTTTTGATAACGATTTTTTGTGTAGAAGTAATTGGCGATTTGTAAGAATTTTTTTGGGTACAAAATTGAAACAGAGTATATATTTTGTTACTCTGCTTTATAAGTTATAAATTAAATTTGTGCGGAATTGTTGCAGCTCCTCTTTTTATAAGGATATTATTGTGAACTAGAATTATACTGCCGCATACAAAATTAAAATGTTCATGAGGTTTTAGAAGTGTTGGAACATAAAAATTCGTAGATATTGTTTGATAATACCAATATTAGCAAATAAAGAAAAAACTTGCAAAAAAAAATCTATATTTTGAAAATACGGATTTTTTGTCTAGTTTACTTTTCCAAATTTAAATTGTTGTAAAGAACTTAATGTTATAGTTTTTTGTTGGGTAAAGCCAAAATAAGCTAATTTTAAAACTGATTTTTATTGTGCCTTTTTGAAGGTTATTTTGAACAGGTGGTGTGACACACTGTTTTTGGATAAGTGCAGTGACATGTTCCGGAAGGGCTATTTCGAAATCCGAACATAATATAAAACACACTGAATAAAAAGTGACAGGTTACTTGCTAATTACTTCTCGAAAGCCCGGCGACATGTGCCCCTTAGACCACTGCAGTGGTACGTCGCAAAACTATTCCAGTCACACTACCCCTATCACAGAACACATTGCGCTTAATATGTGACTAGGTTTCCTTCAAAAATTTTTCTCCAGTACGACGATACGTACACCTACACCAGTCACGTGATACATTTTTCCCACTGGCTCTGTTGCATATCACATAAACCTTTAAATGGTCCTACTTTAACACTACCTACTACTAGCTTGTCCCGTAGCATATTCATTTCTGTAGGTACGGTGATAGGTTACCTTGATCAAGTTATTCGCCACAGTTCCATTTACCACAGGGTAACTTTAGATCAATTTTGTTGCGGATATGTATTGATGTATATATCACTAGTGTCTACAAAACTGCGTTTAAATTTGTGATTTATCTCTTAAGTGTAAAGAGATATATGAATCCAACATTTGTTTTACCTTATGTACAGTGCTGCCAGATTTGCTAAGCATAAAATCGTAAAACATTCTAAAAATACTCGCCAAAATAATATATTTTAAAAAATTCGTCAAATAAATATAAAAAATATTTGTGAAAAAATAAATATAAATAAAAAAATTAAATGGAATATTGTAATTGACATTTCATGAAATTTTACAACGATAGATAGCACTTTACCACTTAAGCTGTCAATCACATTAATTTAGATTTATAAATAATTCATTTTTGCCTATTCCAAAAAGTCACTGCATGTTTATTTTTTTTTAATTGACAAACTTTTGTTTTGTAAATATTTCAGGAAATATTTATTTAACAATTTAAGTTCTGTTCCATGGTATAGAGGAATAAATGACAATGAAAATGAAAAAATGTAAATATTTTGAAAACTAATCGTGCGATTTTGCAATATTTGTGAAAATAGTGACACAATTATTTGAAAATGCTGTATTGAAAGCGAAGGTCCTTCCAAAACTTAAATTTTTTAGAATATTGTAATTGTTGAAAAAGATGCAAATTCAGAGTGACAAAATTATTCGAAAATTCTTAATTAAAAGAGAAAGTCCTTCCAAAAATTAAAATTTTTAGAATATTGCAATTGTTTAAAAAGATTCGAGTTCAGTTTAATTATTTTTACTTATAACCTAATTCTTACCTTTATAATTTCTTTCAAACATTATTCATTTTACCATATAATATATGATTGCTCATATCAATGCTATGCAGTGTAGAAATGTCGCAGTACTTTAAGTAATATATAAAACTTAATATTAGACAAGTAATTGTAATTCTCGGGGAGTAAGAAGTTGCAGCATTTTGTGTAATATTTGTGCATGTTCATAAGAAATTTTTAGGTCACGACATCAAGCAAAGTACTCGACATTGCTAAAATAGATAAAGACGTACATTTTATTTAACGTGGGAGTGTAGCTTCCAAAACGAAGGGAGAGATACAAATTCCAAGTCGTCGAGATCAACTATTGTTAAGTTAACCTCAATGTTAAATTTAACATGGTTGTGTATGTATGTAGACTAATATGAAGAATACTAAATGAAAGTAGAAGAAAGAATGAATTTTACAAAAAGCAAAAAAAATAAAAAATGAGGTTAGAAATACTGCTTATTCGCATTACGTTTGTTATATACTACAAACTTACATAAACCGGTAGAAACTTCATTCAGTTTTTTTTTCATCCTTTTCCTTTTGCTAACCATGCATAGGTATGAAATCACGCAACGACCCTAGAGTACATTATTACAATTGAAAAAAAAAAGGTAAAAATGGAATTGTAAGCTAAGAAAACTACATCATGGAAAAAATGCATTGAAACCAAAAACGTTTAAATGATAGGTAAGCGAAAGTAAAGGTAACAAACATTTTTATTTTCTTTAAAAAATATAAAAAAAAAAAAACTGTAGGAAATATTCTAGGAAATCCTTTTTTTCTTTATATTTTTTTTTTATTTTTTTTTTTCTGTCTTATTTTACTGACGAGCAGTAAAATCTTGTATGGCATAAGGAAATAATATTAAAATAATACACATAAAGAGGGGAATACTATTACAGTATGTCTTGTTTTTAAGATAATTTGAAGAAAAATTGAGATTAGTTCATTTCTTTTTTGTACATTAAGAAAGAAAAAAAACAAGTTCAAAATCAAATTTTATTTTAAATTTAATCTTCATTTTCTCTTTATTGTAGTGAAGTCATAGTTAAAATTGTAATTTAAATTTTGACTATCTTAAAGAGTCAAAATTACTACAAGCCTAAAATAAAATTTTTTCATGGATAAATGCACTTGACAAAATAAAAAAAACCCAGTGTGCAATTTTGTGAGGCAGCTTCCATTAGACACACAAACCAATTCATATAAAACCTCATGGTTTAGTAATTTTTTGCCAACAGTTTTAAGCTTTGTACAGACGGTTGTCAGATCTTACAATATTGTAAGATCTGGCAATGTGCTGGCAATGTACTGGCAATAAAAAATGTTTAGGTAAATTGTCAGTTCAGACGATTGTAAGAAAACCTTTCAATTTCATTGTCAGACAATTGTCAAACAATAAATTTATCTGCCAACGAAAATTGTCAGTTCACACGGTTGTCAAATTCTTTTATGGCAAAAATTGCCAGATCTGTTGTTAGCCATTGCCAGAACTAATTAATTGATGATTTCATTACAATATCATTGATATCAATTGTAATGAAATTATTTTCATTACCATTTGTTTAATTAATGATAATGAATTTCATGTTGGAAAGTGTTTTGCAACCGTCAGATAATGACAATCGTAATTAATTTTTATATTAATTACTGTAGAATATTATTTTAGTTAGTCTCTTTACAGGAAGAAGAAGAAGAAAACATTTTCATTGAAAATTTTTACGGACACAAGGGATACACCAGACTGCAGAAGTTTCGTCCCCCTCCTGGGACTAGTCAGTGGGTAATTTATGTGTCAATTGAACAAAGTATTTTATATTGTTAATTTGCTCTATATGAAAAACTTTTTATATTTTGGTGTCGTACTAGTATTTGAACATACTGCCTTAGCATCAAGCTATGCATCGTAATCTCACCTCTTAACGAGTTGAGCCACGGTCGACACAGCTATGACTGTGGCTAAAGTGGAGTTTGGTTACGCTACGTACACACAAGTATTGTTTCGATCAGAAGAGACAGAATTAACTAATACCAATGCACAATTCATTTCTCAACTAGAATTTCATTGATTTGATTTCATTGACTAATGGTAATGATTTAAAATTTCATTACCATTAGTAATGAATTAATTAAAGGAAGAAAATTGCAATTGAATGAATGCAAATATCCTAGGTTTGGGAAATATTCCGAAAGATTAATTTTTTATAAAAACACAATTATTTTTTTACCCAAAAACGTACGTGAAATAAAAATTTAATCACTCATATAATGGATTGGAACATTGGTCCAAGATGGAACGATATGGAATGAAACGGGGAACGATTGGAATCGGAGCACTGTACATAATTGTGTTGTCGTACGTGAAAATAAAAATTTAATCATTCCGATAACAGAATGGAACATTGGTCCAAAATAGAACGATATGGAATGAAACGGGGAATGATTGGAATCGGAACAATGTACACATTTGTGTTGTGGATATAAAGGTATTTATTAAGGTTTGCTAAAATGTTGTCCATTTTGCGATATCATGCTTAGTTTTCGAGATACAAGCCATTTTACAAAATGGCGATATTTTAAAATGTCCAGTATCTCCAATACTAAAGCCCGTATGACACTGTATAGTTTTTGTATTGACAATCTAAATTAAAGCAGTACAAATATATTGTTACTCAATTTTTTAACTAGTGTAAAGAGTACGAACACATAGTGCCAAATTGTAGTAAATGTCAAAACAAATACTTTGTTATCGATAAATCAGCGAAAAATTGGGATATCTGTCAAAAGTGCAAACGAAAATTTTGAACTTTATCTTGGCATTTCTCACAGGCAAATAAGTTTGTTGTCAGTTTTTTGTAAACAAATAATAGTACAATTAAAAAAAGAAAATGAATAAAAATATTGCACTTTGTGGTTTTGTGCACAATTTAAATATGATCCAAGTTTACAAATTGTATATATGTTTCATTCGCACATTAATGTTATTTCTTTCTCCCAATACATCTTGAAACTATACAAAAACTATACAGTGTCATACGGGCTTAAGCGAGATAGACCACAACGGGCAAATTTTTAGCTCCAGATGAGTATTAATATACCCTTATAACATAAATAGGCTAGGTCCGAGAGAGATCCCGAGTGATAAATTTTTTAAGAAACAGTTAGTTTTTTGATGCCCATTTTCCTTTGCAATTGTTTACACTTATCTGGATGGCATCTGCGACCTCTTGCCATAGAAACATTTCTGTGACAATACTGTCATTGTCAGATGCATTAATTTAAACACATCTGCCAATAAAAAATTGTTTACAATGTCTTCCAATTATCTGACAATGGCAACGTAGGGTGTTCACACGAATGTCAGATGTCTGACAATAGTATTGTCTTACAATGTACAGACGATGCATTTTCTGACAATGTTGCAAGACAAAAGTTGTAAGTTCACACTGTTGTTAGATATTTTCTGAACATTTTTCTGACAATATTGTAAGCTCTGACAACCGTCTGTACATAGCTTTAGTACGCCAAAAGTGCAACCATATCAATTAATTTTTTCTCGTATTTCAAATTAAATTTTTTTTAATTTTGTACCTGTGGTCTTTATTTTTAACGGTCAAAATAAAAGTTTAGTTACGTCTCAAAAAATTCTATGAAATGTTCGAGGAAATGTATAAGTTTATAATGTAAAGTGAATCAGGGGGGTTACCGTGGAACTCGATTCGAAAAATTTTTGTTTTCGAATTCGGAAATCTTGCATATATTGTAAAAAAAAAAAATATTTAAAAAATCCAACTTTCTTTCTAGTTTATATTTCTTACTCTTAGGCACCGCAAATAAAACTTCAAAAAGTAAGCTTTTGTCTAAAGATTTGCTTCTTACTGAAGATACAAGATTTTCGAACTCGAAAACTTTTTTTCGCATCGAGTTACGCGCTGAGCCCACAGAGTATAATTGAGTGTTGCCAATTCAGCAATTTTCTGACTAGATTTAGCCATTTTTGAGCACACTTAGCCAGACAATTTTGGTTTTAACCATTATAATACAATTTTTATTAAGTTTTTAGCCATTTTTGAGTTGCTCTACAAACTATTATATTTGAAGGTAAAATTATAAAAAATTTTGATGAATTTGGTTCGATCTGTGAAACAAATGTAAAGGTATTATAATTATTGATACCAATTTTAAGCATTTTCAACATTTTCAAATCTTTATCCCTTTACTGCATTAAGCTCCTGATCTTAATGAAAATTGTATATTTTGTAAATTGAAAATAAGTGAACACTAATTTTACCCTGTTTCAATATTTTAGTTTTTAACGAATTTTTTAGCAAAAAACCAAACGGGGAATCATTTCGGATCACCAACTAACTAAAAATATAGGGGATATATGATAAACAAAGAATATTTGTCGGAAGGCTTGTACTTGTTTCTGAATACCTAAAACTATATTCAAATTGAACTCAAAAATATGTATTTTTGTTTTTTTCTAGTTTTCGACTGTAAAATTCCATACAAATTTTAAATCGGAAACGAAAAAAAAAGTGCAAATAATTATTTTGGATTTCAATATGAACATTATTTTTTATATGAATGTTATTTTTACTTCTTTTTAAAAACTTTTAAGTTATTACTGCCTATTAGACCGACTCACCTTATATGGAGAAAAAATAGTGTTTTTGTTTACCCCTCCAAATGTAAGTTGGTTTGGAAATGTTGAAGTTAAGAAGAAGAATAAAATTTTTTCTCTAAAAATTATAAACACTATTAATTTTTAAAGTGATTTTCCATTTAAATTGTATTATTATTTGTATCTTATAATTGTCAGATTGTCTCTATATGATAGATTTTTCAACAACCTGCGGCTGTAAGAATCAAACCTGGGCTCTTCTTTGTTCTATGATGGTTCCCAAAATATTTCCAGTCTAGCAATGATATTCCGTGAGCTGGACCGTTTTTAAAGACGTTCCTTTTTTTGTTTCTCAAAGAATTTTTTATTTTAACTAAAGTCAACTTATACAATATTAGTATTATACGAATGGTTTTTTTAAGGCTAGTCCAACGGTATATAAAATATCTCAAAGCCAGACCAGAAGTATCCATTTTTCAGTTATATTCTGTAAAAAAAAGGATTTAAAAGTTTATTGTAAGAACTTTTTATGTGATTTAAATGTGAAATTGACATATTCCAATCTTTAGTCGATTTAAGTAAATCCGTATTTTAGCTATTTTTGAAATTCGCACTAGTTTTAGAAAACATTTAATAGCGTAAACTACCCATTCAGAAAACGACAAACGAGCTACCGCTGGCAAGGAACTTCATCATGTGGTACAAGTGCTGGCCACAATTACATTTCCAACCCCAAAATGAAAATATCATTTGACGAAAGGTTCGTCTGTTCCAAAAGTATTGGACAAGCACTGGGGAAACAAAATTTTCAACGTTGAAAAAATGTTGGTAAAACTATGAAATAGGTGTTCTAAAAATATATTATCCAAAATAAAATTAGGAAAAGTGAATTTATAATTTTTTGGTCTCGCCGGGACTCGAACCTTGGCCGCCAGCTTAGCAGCCGACAGCTCTACCCACTGAGCTAACTAGACACATAATGATTGATAGCTTAAAATTTAAGTGAGCTGTAACTGGTGGGTAACATTTGGCTGCTGAAATATGTCAGCACTGGCATAAGGTTTGTTGGAATCAACTTGCCAATGTTGGGAATGCAAAAATAAAAAAATTAGTCCTAAAAGAGCTTTCTTAGAAAAAAAATTGATTGTATATTACATAAATGTTAAAAAGTATAAAATAATCACAAAAAAATTTGTGCCTGGACCGTGATCGAACACGAAACCTTCTGACAACAAACTGTTAAGCAAAGCATCACAATTTTCACAAAATAAAATGCTTTACGAGGTTTTAGACTTTTGAGCCGTTGGTAATTTCTGAATAAATAACACTTTTTGCCAACTTTGGCTAAGTGGTCTCAGCCAATTCTTTGAAAATGTTTTTTTTTTTTTGTGGACCACGGAATTTATTATAAAACAAATACGAGCAAACCGCTATTTGCAAACGCTTGTCAACCGTCTTAACCAATGGTTCTGCCAGTAGTATATTTACAATTACTTCGTTAACCAATGATATGCTAGTGCCTGTACCACTGGCAGTTTCTGACTGGGTATGTTCTAACCAGTTTCTTTGGTCAAGTGCATCATCGATATGTGAAAATAATTGAAGTTTTTCAAATTGAAGGCATTTTCAACTGCTGTTTAATTACAGTTTTGATACACTTTTTAAATTCCAATCAGCCAGCTGGCTGAGTTTCTTGTTGATATATAGATGAAAATTCGGCTTAAAAGAAAAAATTCCAGTACACGCATTTTTGGCGACATAATTTTTTCGCGAAATCAAAATTTTCCAAAGTTTTTTTTTTTAAAATGGAACAATTTTAGCTCATTGTGTATAAAAACAAAAAGCTGCTTACATTTTTTTTTATTCGCAAAAATAATGATACCGCAAAAAATTCCGAATTTGACTTTTTTTTCTCCTTAGCGAAATTTTCGTCCTTATATCAACAAGAAACCGAATACATTTGTAGATTGGATTAGTTCAAAATTTGGTCCAGAGCATCGGAGAAAAGTCACAAAATTTGATGATGCATTTTTTTGTAAAACGTGAACTAGTGCAAATTTTAAAAAAGCTAAAGCAGGTATTTATTTAAATCGACTAAAGATTAAGATTATAATAACTTTTGAGGAAATGAATCCCAAAGTTAAAGTTTTTACAAAATTACATGTGCTACATTTTAATTTTTTAACATTTCAACTCCAATAACACTCAAAGTATTTATATAGCTTTAAAATGCATTTTTTTTTTATTAATTAATAAACATATAATTACAAATTATATACTTTTACCCTAACAGAGCACTACCTACTATGGCTTTCGGCGCGTTGTAACGAAAACAGACCAGTGCCTCTGGTGGGAATCGAACCCACGACACCCGCACTGATAAGCCGGCACGCTACTAACTAGCCTACCGGGGCGCATTTAAAAGGCATTTAAAAAAAATGCAATTTCTTTAAAAATAGTTTTCACATTAAAGTATAAAATGCTTTTTGAAAGTGTTAAAGAAATAGACACACTTACAAATCAAATAAGGTCTCAATGGTTCCGATGCAATAAGAAACGCCTAAGTTATTGCTGGTTAAAGTTAAACTGGTTGAAAATGTTTTTGAAACTGTCTCAATTGCATTCTGATAATTATGAAACAATTTTCTGAGTACATTTTTTTCAGTTTTAATATTTTTCTAAAATTTCCCAAAATTAGCTGTTTTTTGGAAAAAAAGTAAACATTGGAAGTTGTAGTAAGATTTCAAATTAAACTAATAAATATTTTTTTTAAAATTCGAAATATATCCTTATGTAAAAAAGTACATTTATACACGCACAATATGATTAAAGGGGACATAGACAAAAAGTAGACAATAGTACAAACAAAATAAGCATTGGAGGGTTCAGATGCCATAATAAATTGCTGAGATATAGCTGATCAAATTTTTGACTTGTATTGAAGTTGTCTCAATGAGCTTCTGAAATATCTAAAATAATTTTCTGCATAAATTCTTTTTAAAGTTTTATTATTTTCCTAAAATTTCTCAAAAAGATATGCTTTTGGGCAACTAAAAAGCGAATATTGGAAGTTGTAGTATAGATTTTAAGTTTCACTAATAAGTTATTATTGAAAAGTTCGAAATATTTCCTAAGCTTAAAAATGTTTTTTCAAAATGCAATTGCATTCAAAATACATTTAAACATAAAATATATAAATTATGGGAACATAGGTAAAAAGTAGACCCTAGTACAAATAAAATGAACCCTGGATCGTTAATATGCTAGTATTGAAGTTGTCTCAATTGCCTTCCGAAAAATCTAAAAACAATTTCTAAGGAATTTGTTTTTAAGTGTTAACATATTTTTTTTTCTCAAAAATGTCAGTTTTTTTACAACTTAAAAGTGAATTTTGGAGGTTGTTGTAAGTATTTCAAAATTTACTATTTAATAACGTTAGTTAAAAATATTTCATGAACTAAAAAAATGCGTTTTAAAAATCGTAATAGGATTTAAAATGCATTTATGGATGAAATATGTAAATTTAAAGGACATCAAAAAAGATAGTAGTACCAACAAAATAAGCACTGTGTTCTTCAGGTGCTGTAAAAAACTGGATGAGATATAGATGATAAAAATTAGATTTTTATTGGATTTGGCTCAATTAGCTTCGAAAAACAAGAAGTATAAAATAAATATAAAAATAATTTACTTTTTGGCGGTTTTAAGATAAATATATTGGAAAATGACTTTGCACATGAAAAGTTTGTCTTAATAATAAGCAATAAAACTGAAATCTGAAGAAATTGCATTTGGCTTTTTTACCTCTAAAAAGCTCATATATATATCGCCTTTTTATAGAATATCCCTGAAAAATGGATATGGCTAGACATGCGTTGACATGTTTTATTTACCTTTAAATGCGTTTTAAAAAATCTTTCATATAATACTAATACTGTATACATATGAAAGATACTGAAGACAACGTATACGTTGTCTTCAGTTAAAGCACAAAATTCTTTGAATATCTAAGAAAAATATTTTGTTTTAAACGGTCCGCTCACGAAATTTTAATGTTTAACACGAAATAATTCGAAATCCGTCATAAAACATACCAAGGTACATTTCGTGAATAGTCCTATGAATTTTAATTTAATTAACATTTTTTTTTTAAATTTTTTAAATTTTCTCACCAAATTGACCTTTATTTTAGAAGTATAAACTCTGTGGTATTAAAATACAGATGTGGCTTTGTTGTGTTAAATAAAAAAGATGTATCTTGGTTACCTCTGTCATGCGTTGCTTTCAGTCAAATCATTCGATGCATATACAATCAAAACCCGTTATAACGAATAGAATACTATGAGGTAAAGACCATTGCAAATGTAGTTGAAAAAAAATGAAATTTCACTTAAAGAAGGGACGACTTACATTACAGTAAATTCAGTAAATTCAAATAACATTGTCATTTGTTTTTTAATGTTCAAAAAATGACTAACAATTGTAGTAAAAATGAACCACATGGTAGTTAAAAATAAACAAACATTATTTTTTTTTTATTTAATAACAAAAAACTACTGTAAAAAATTAATGTAAAATCATAAAACAGTTATTTGATTTGGTTGTTTTTTTAAATGAACTACAAGGTTAGTAAATATTTTAATTTGTTCTACAAATGACTGACTGACATTTACATTAAAAATAAAGAAACTGTATTACAACATAAACAACTACATATTTTTAAAGCAACAGTTCCCTGTGTGTAGGGATAACGAAAACGCTACGAGCAAATAGTTTGCATTGACTACTTATATATTTATTTTTTTCAGAAAATGTATGCTCGATATAACGAACACTTGGTATAGAATATGTAAAATTAACAGAAATATAAAAAATTGCAAAAAAAGGAATGAATTTTTTGTTGGGGACCCTTTTAATATGGGAGTATAGCCAAAATTAAAGTTTTATTTTTCATTTTCAACAGATTCAGCATTTCGACGAATGTTAAAATGTGCAGTCGATTTAGTACAACAAGTCGTTGCGATATAACGAATATATCAATATAATGAATGGGTATGACAATATATCATTCGTTATATCATTCTTTATATCGTTGTAAAGGATTTAGCATAGCTGTGCGTTGATATGTACTGATATCTCCTTATAGCTCAAGGAAAAATAAAAATAATAAAATAAGCAAAATTGCTATTTTTTATCAACGCACTCACCAAAATTAAATAAAAATTGGATTTAATAAAATTTGATATATAATTTTTTTTTTTATATTAAGATAATGTTCCCTTATGTGGCCCTGAACCTGGCATTTCGGGTTTATAAATAAACCTAAGTGTACTATTTCAAACCCAAATACATCAGCTTATAGGTCAACTCATTCGTCATTTTTCAGTTATAGATAAGATTTTTGTGACAACTAATTCAAAAAGTCTTAAAGCATGTACAATTGCTGGTTAATAAAGTAAAATCGACAAATTTTGTATGTAATTTAAAATTTATTTTGATTATTAAGAGGTATTATGTATCGTTTAAAGCTACTAAAGAGGTTACCGTATGTAATGCTAACTTTAATGATTGCAACAAACAAACAATATTTTTTTTTTTTTTTGTGAAACAATAGAAAATTTTTCAAAAATAGACAAGAACAGTTAAGGTGATGGGCAAATCATTTAAAAAAGACTAAAACGTGTAAAGAAATCTAAAATACAAGAAAATGTCTCAAAGATATACTTTAGGAAACATTAATTAATCTGTGATATTAAGTTAGGATGTGTTTTTATTGTTAAATTCATGTTTTTTGTTGTATGTTACATGTTAAATGTAATTTTATTTATAAAAAATTTTTTAATGTTATAATATCAAAATTTACGAATCCCCAGAAGAAGTCGACAAATAATCGACGAAACGTCGGGACAAAATATTTTAGGTCTTATTACCTCAAAAAATTAACAAATATTTTTCTAATTATTTATTTATTTATTATATTTGTTAATGTAATCAATGTTTTTTTTTGTAGTTTAAACGAGCTTAAGATCATTTACTTCTTATTTATTAATTTTAATTATTTCAATTATTATTGCAATTCACTTTAAGACCAATATGTTCATTTGTTAATTCTCCATCTGCTGTACTCTGTAAGTACGTTACAAATATTCTTAAGAAAGTAACTAAAAATTCAAAATATAATGTAAAAGATTCTTTACATTTTAAAGAAAGGATAAACATTTACAGATACAAGAAGACGAAAAATTAGTTTCACTTCATGTTGCATATTTATTTCCAAATATACCAATAGATATAGCTCTGAATATTTTTGAGGAGAAGTGGAATATTATAAAGGAATACTCGCAAATATAAAAGAACCTTTTCTTACGTATTCTAAAACTCTGTATAGTAGATAACAGATATTTTAAATATGATGGTAGAATATATATACAAAAAAGGAACTTCCAATGGGATCTCCAGCTTCTCCAGTTGTATCTGATATTGTAATGGACAAATTATTAGATTCTTATATTGAGAAATTAGATGTAAAACCGAAATTAATCACATAATAATATTAGCATAGAACTTCATACATTTATGGGGATTAGAGAACACCAAATTTATTTTTTTTGTGTTTTTTGAAATCATTTGTATTTAAAAAGTAATGGAAAAGCAGGTGTTCATTTTGATGAACAGTGAAGAAGCCCCAACTCTGACAACAATAACACCCTCTAGTGTATAATTTAATATCACTGCAGCCAACACTATAGATCAACATTAGCCGTCGGGTTTTGGTTTGATCTTTACTTGTTCTCTTACTCTCAACAAAGTAACAACTTGTAACTATAGTGAAGAACAGTAGTGAAGAACAGCGGAACATAAAAACATATAATAAAAGAATATTAAAACATACAACAGTGAAGTTTAAAATTAATAAAAATTAAAACTTATCCAACATATTAATTAAAAGCTTAAATATAAAATAAATTAAAATTACCAAAATCTAAATCCTAACCTAAAATCAATGTAATATTGTGTATATAAAATTGTTGTATATAAAATATATAAATACAAAACCCCTATTTTATAACGTTTACATACCCACATTAAGAAGTTATTATTTCAAAGGATTCCCCTACACGGTAAGGTACATTAACCTTAGCACTTTATACCCTAACCTCTCTAACCCGTCTCTTCAGCAGGTCATTGTTTATTTTCCGTAATCATAGATAATATCATGCAACAATAGCCATGTTTGAACACGCATCTTTGAAAAAAAAAATTTAAAGAGCTAGAAAAAATGTGGTACTATTTTACACCGATTTCCCCTTCTTTTCTTATGTTGTCTTCAGTAAAACAGTTTTTTTTTTTTTTTAATTAAATAACTAAAAAAAAACTTATTTTAGTAACTTAAACTTAATTACGTTTCCCCTTTACGGATACGTATACATAATTTTAATTAAAAAATTATATCACTCATACGCCAAGTAGGTTTTGATAAGTATTAACCCTTCTGCATCCCTTGTATATGTGCCCTTCCTATGATCCTTTGGGTCAATATGACCCAACATAGAAAATTTATTTGTTTTGTTGTTTTTTGAATTAGAATAACAAAAAATAATGAAAACTAAAATAAATAAGCCCTTCCTGAGCAATTATTAAAAAAAAATAAAATTAAATTTGAAATTCAGACTTTTTTTTTTTTTTTGAAAAATAATAAAATATTAATTATATTTTAATACTAATATATAAAAGTTTAAGAATTTGTGTGACAATTATACACATGGTGACCATGTGTTCTTTGCAAATAAATTTTTCACAAGAATCACATTTATTGGAATGCTTATTAGAATTCCTTCCATGTTGACAAAAGAAACACCGCTGTCGTTTATTTGTTAAATTACAGGACAATGGTGAATTGTTCTATTTTGTTTAGAACATTGCGCGGCACCTGGGAGATCATTTTGTTCTTTGATATTTTCAACAAGATTTTTTGCTGATGGTCCATGTGGCAAAACCTTTCTTCGCAAAATATGCTCATTTATTAGCTGATCTGAAAGTTCTACTAGATATAGCCTGCGTCTGAAGTTTTTATTGAAATTCCATACAGGATTCATATCAGTCCATATGACGTAGGAGTTATATGCTGATACATCTATCATATTTGAAAATAATGCAACAGGCCATCGCCTAGTCATGCGCTTACATGTGTAATTAGCAACTAGTTGGTCAAGCGCATCAACTCCAGCTTTCGTTTGGTTGTAGTGATGTATTATTTCAGGTTTTTTTTTGTTCATCGTCTCTTACATCGGCTGAATGATGAAGAGAACTCAAGAGGAGAACGTATTTATTTTTTTTTGGAACATAGGATGCTATTGTTATATCATTTGAAAACAAAAAATCAGAGTGCAATACGGCCTTTTTTTTCATATCCAGAATTTTTGATGGCAAAAAAGTTTTATTTTTACGGACAGTGCCAACTAATGTAATATTACGACAAAGTAGTTGAATGGCAAGATTGTATGTAGTAAAAAAATTGTCGCATGTAATTGTGCATCCCTTTGGGAGAGGGTCTGATAATGTAAGCACCACTCTCTCACCTAAATTAAAAATATGGAAATATAACAAATGTAATTCGAACTAAAAAAGTCTCACCTTGATTTTTTCTGGCTGTGTATTTCTTGCTTTGCCTGTGTACACTTCCACATTCCAGGCATATTTAGTTGTGGAATCGCAAAGTGCCCAAATTTTTATGCCATATCTGGCGGGCTTTGAGGGAATATATTGCCTAAAACTGCACCGACCTCGAAATGGAACCAATTGTTCATCCACAGTAACATTTTCATGTGGATTGTAAAAAACTTTGAGCTGATTACTCCACTTGTCCCAAACGTTTCTTATCGGTGCTAGTTTGTCACGAAGTCTTCTTTCTTCTCTATCTCCAGAGCTGTCAAACCGTAGGCACTTTGATATACTCGCAAATCGCTTGAGACTCATTGTTGCTCGAAAAATAGGTCTTCCGTTTTTTTCATTCCACAAGCTAGTGAGATTTTCTCCATGAGATTTATAAACTCCTGCCATTATTTGTAATCCAATATATGCATCAAGCTCAATCATATCAATAGTTTGCCAATTATTTCCATATAATTCTACACCCTTTTGATTTGTCATTTGAATCACAATATTTTTTATATTTGGTGATATAAACAAATCAAACGAAGACTTTATATCTGTAACCATAGATGTTGCTCTTTTGGTAGGTCCAGGCTTATTCAATAAAATTTGATTTTTTGGTAACCTGCCTGTATGAAGTGGTGGCTGTTGTTTCCAAACTACACTTTTGTCCTTAGATAAATATGTAACTGAAGTGCTGTGATCTATTTCTACTGCATCTTCCACTAAAACGCTTTCAACACTATTATTTGATGATGAATAGGATTCGTCTTCTGCATCGCTGTCGGGTGAAAAAATTTCGTCTTCATCACTATCATCAAAAATGTCATCATCTTCGTCATTCATTATTGTTGCAACTGAAGATCACTAAGAGTCTGAAGCAATTTCATTATGGAACAATCATATATTTGAAATTTTATTTTACAATACTTACTTTTCTTCTTTCTGCCATTATGTAAAAATACTCAATTATGATGAATTACAAAAAAAAAATAGATTTATGCACGCTGATCACCAAAAAATAAACTGAACTCATTGAAAGAAAATATTCTAATGAAACAAAAGTTATAGCATCATCATAGCGAAATATTGTTTTTTCTATACAAAACGGGGAATCACCGAATTGCAATTTGAATGAACTCTTTTGTTTACAAAGTTCAAGTGTCAATGCGTTACCATATTATCATAAAACAAATTTTCAAGAGATACCTTTGCGGGATTCTCAAAATCCCACCCACTGTTTGAGAATAATAACATTTTGAATGAAAAATATTCAATAAAAGCGATTTTATTGATTACTTGACTGAACAAATTATTGATCGATGATTCTGAATGAAGATGAACTCCATTTAATTATGTTCAATAGGAAAAAAAACGGTAAAGTGGAATTAAACTTGCAATATCGCTTGTTGGGTCATATTGACCCAAAGGATATTGAATGTGTGTAAATCGTGTTTTTAAACGTGGAGGGGGTAGGAAAAATTTAAATTTTATTATTTTCTTTTAAAAGCATAGTTTTCGTCCCTGTTATGGATAAATAAAAGTTTCACGTTGATATCTTAAATTTAAAGGGAAAAATTTTGCGTTTGAAAACCAAAATTGGGTCAAATTGACCCAAGGAGTGCAGAAGGGTTAAGTACCTTAAACTTAAGTGAAAATATGCAAACAAAATAAAAAAAGTACTAGAAACTTGTAATAAAAAGCTTGAAATATGTACTTAAAAATAAAATACGAAAATACCCAATCAGAAACAGCCAGTGCACAGAAGTAAGATGTGGTCAAAACAATTTTTTTTAACTCTTTTAGACATTTTTAGGGCAAACGAAAATTAATGTTCCAAATATAGGGAATCAGGCACCTGTTTTATTGTGGGTTAGATATTTTATATTTAAAGATACTTCAAAGTTGCAATTTTTCTTATATCAAATTCTCAATTAAAAGATTTAATTTTAAACTATGAAAACAAAGTAGGATATGTCAATCCTTTTAAATTTAGGTTTTATAAATTGTTCATATACCAAAATTAGTTCTGTTTTAAGTGGCGGTTTTAAGTATTTTGACTACATATTTCCATTATTTTTTTTTTAACCGAGAAATTTCGTTTTAAGAAATAAAAAAGTAAAACTGTTAAATAATAATATGTTCCAGCAAATTATTGGGACTTCTGGGAGGTTGAGGCTTTATACTGTTTGCTTATACTAAATGTCAGCATAGTGTACTATAATTTTGTGCTGCATTTTTTTTTTGCCATTTATTTAACTGGAAACATTTTAGTGACTTTATTTATTGCAATTAAATTATAAGTAAAGAAATCGCAAAAGTACCAAAAAATACATACGAAATGCGTTATATATATTTCCATTTTTCTACAAAATATTTCTTCATGTCATTAGATATTTAAAATAAAAATTATCAAAATTGGTTTATATACTTAGGCAATATATTAACGAATGAGAACATTTAGTTGGTTTCCATACATTTTCTGAAAATCTCTTATTTTCTAAAGACTATTGTATTACCATGATCATATTAATAATCTTGTCTAAGGTTAAAATCATCGGATTGGCTCAAAATTGAAATTTACTTTTGTTTAGGGTAGCCGCAAAAACATGTGGCAACTCTTAAAAGAATAATTGGCATACCTATAAAAAATTTTAGTTTCTTTTTCGAACTCGACGTATGAACTTGCTCCTAAGACTACTTATTATTTTTATCACCAACAATTTATACCGAACTAGGTCCAAATAATAAAAGTTTTACCGAAAATAAACGAGAATCTAAAACAATTTCCTATTTTTAAACATAACTTTTGAATTCATTTACCCAATTTGGCATTTTTTGGTATTAGGCATTATGCAATATTTATAAATAGCTTGCCCAAATAACAGACCAATTGTCGAACATTTAAGTGCATTTCAATAAATTTAAGGCGTCCATTTTAACTTGGCCAACCCATGTATCAACACACTACACCCTTACTTGCAGGAATTCGGTAAAGCAAATTGTAATACAATTTGTAAGTATTTGTTAATAATAAGTTATTCATTTAGTTGGAAAGTTTTGTAGTTTTAGTAATGTTTTTTGTTAATCATGAACTCTTTGCCATGTGACTAAGTTTTGAATGGATTAATAACTATTTCTGCAAATACTTATAGTTTCACTGAAATTTTTATTGCAGAAACCGGATACAACTAAACATATGCAAAATATATGTTTGCATTAATTTGTATACAATTTTGTACCATTATATGAATTTAATCTAAGAAAATTGTATAGTGACATTATTTGAATGTAATCTAATCTGATAGTAACAAACAAGACAACTCATTTTGGTATTTATTTTTAAACTTTGTATAAATAACGGATAAAATTAGTAAAATCAACAGAAATCTTCAATATTTAACGGACAAAACATTAAAAAAAAGATTTTTTAATTTGATTTTAATGTTTAATAGTTTTTTTTTTATTGATTACATAACAAAACACATACACAAGCCAATGTTTGTATTGGCGTGTATGTTTGAATATTTGAATTTCTTGTAAATTCATTTGAAATAATTTTGTATTTAAACCAAAGTATATAAAGACTAAAGAATGTACTTAACATCAGTCGCGGATTCAAGAACAATTTTTTTTTGTAGGGGGGGATTTCAATTTAACCCCTCCCACCATGAAAGCACGTCTTATCACCATATGTTAATTTTTATATGTCAACTGGTTTTAAGAGAAACAGTTTTAAATACAAAAAATTTATGTAAAAAACACATTAAAAAACACAAAGTTACTTTAAAATTTAATTAGAATTGCTTAAAAGCATGGAAATTAATTAAAAGTACTACTGTTATCACATTTTTTCGAAACTCTCTTAAAACCAGTTTAAGTTTTTTAAAGAGAGCGTCGGAAACGGCTTATACAAGGTGGCGCAAAAGTAATCCTCCTATCAGAAAATGCTATAAATTTTGCGATTGGCCCCTAATGTCAGTGTTGTTTTGACATTTGTGTAGTAAATACATGCGAAATACACGTTAATAAACAATGCTACGCTACACTGCTCCAGAACGCGGAATATTGGTGACTATTTATTTGACCAATAATTGATAATAATAATTTGACCAAATATTCATTTTGCGTAAGCAAAATTTACGCTTCTGGGGCACTGAAAATCCGAGTGTAACCCACGAAGAGCCATTACACCCGCTCAAAGTCACTGTATGGTGTGCTGTTTTCGCTGGAGGAGTCATCGGACCTTTTTTCTTCGAAGACGTCGCGGGCCAAATGGTTACTGTGAATGGTGAGCGCTACAGAGCAATGATCAACGAGTTCTTTTTGCCGCAACTTGATGAATTGGGATTGGAAAACATGTTGTTCCAACAGGACGGTGCAACGGCACACACTGCACGTGCCACAACCGATATGCTGAAGGATGCATTTCCCGGGCGCCTAATCTCCCGTTTTGGCGATTTGCACTGGCCAGCAAGATCGCCTGATTTGACCGCTCCAGACTTCTTTTTGTCGGGCTTTTTGCAGTCGCGGGTTTATGACAACAAGCCTCAGACTCTTGCAGCTCTTAAAGACAATATCCGTCAAGAATGTGAGGACCTATCGCCGGAAGTTTTGGCCAAAGTGATGGAAAATGCCATAAAAAGGGCTCAAATGACAATCAACTGTGGCGGCGGCCATTTACATGACATCATATTCTCGACTTGATGTAAAAAAAATTAAAATACCAAATAAAAATAATCCACAAGAATAATCAAAGTTTTTCATTTATTATTTTTTAAATTACAGCCAAAAAACATCGGAAGGTTATTTTTGCGCCACCTTGTATAAACAAACTATTTTTGTAAAAACTGTTTTTGTAAAAACTGTTATTGGACTTTTTTTGAAAGAGGAAACAAACAAAATTTAACTGTCATTATTTAACTACTAACGAAAGCACGTAATTTCTATAGTTTGTTTTTTAAACTACCGATAGAAAAAGTTCAAAAAATATATTTCTATGTAGTTCAATTGATTCTTCATTTCAACACAAACTTTACGTATAACTCCATAAATAAACTCTTATCGGTAACACACAATATATTTGTAAGTGTAGAATATTTTCCTTCAAGCATTTCTATTTCAATATTTGGATGTTAAAACAATAGCTACTTAACGTGACGTATGAGCAATAGATATTACAAACATAATATAACGTATACGTCATGGGGCTTATATACAGAATTATATATATATATATATATATATATGTATGCACAGCGCATACTTTAGGGACACGCCCAAAATTGTCGCCGGAATATGCGATGTATGGAAAAAATGTATGAAAAGGCGCGAAAACTTTGGGGACAGTCCCCAAAGTAAGCAAATGTCCCTAAACTATGCGGGGGAACGAATAAATGTCTCTAGACTATGCGCTGTGCATACATATGTATATATATATATATATCATGATTCCTTCTATACATCAAATAGGAATGGAGCGATAGTCAACAAATTTGATTAATATTTTGTACACACATATTCCATAAAAAATCTAAAAAAAAATTCAAAAATTCCCAAAAATGTGTAATTTGAAGAGCTCTATATTTGAAAGTTTTAGAAGGATTTCTTTGATACAAAAATCATTGTATTCATATGGTTGTTCATTGTCACACTTATGTAATAAAAGAGATGCATTTTCGATTTTTTTCTCCCCTCTTATATATTTAAATTATGCATCAAATGCAAACTGTGAATTAATCGCGAATTTTTGAAAAGTTGAATATTGGCATGTTTTTTTACATATATATGATTTTAGTATAAATAGAAATTTAAAATTTTTTAGCGTTCTTTCAAAGAATTAATGATATATGAAGGACAATTTTTAAAGACTAACTCAAAAGAGTAAAACAAAACTCAATTTGTCTAAAATTGGACAAATTAATTTATTTTTTACAAAGTTTAGATGTTTTTTTATCGATCCAGAAAGGAAAATCGTGTTAGTTCCCAGCAAAAAATTTCCAAAACGGTAAGCGGGTTTGTAATCAAGCATTTTGGGCAGAACGCATTCCTTACTAGATTACCTACTCGATTCTTTTAACAGGGCGTGAGACTAAAATAATTGATTCTTTAGAATTTATTATTTTTTTTACCGAAGAACCATTTACTTTATATTTTTAAGAACTACATACATTTTTTAATAAAGAAATAGTTCCATTGTAAAACTACGAAGTACTTACAATTAAAAAAAAGAAGTAGTTCGATAAGTAAATTCAACTTTTACTCACACGTGATTCTCCTAAGTCACTCAAATGTAACGATCAAAACTCATACGGAAATCAAATCCTAAAAAGTGAAACATCGAATTGTTATGATAACATGGGTTTGTTATAATTTTAGAGCTATAAACCACGAAAATATAAGTTTTTCAAAAAAAAGAACAATTCAAAATTGAAAAACAAAAATATGACTCACGCACATTCACCCTCGAATTTTTTTTTAACACTCACTCACGATAACGTCAGTAATTTCAACTTCCACTCACAATTATCTGCTCACGTGCGCTTCCCTAATTTATACCTAACCGCAGTTTAACAAAATTTAGGCAACATGCAATTTCTGTTTTTAGTATTATTTTCCTGCAAATAAAAATTTGTTTGAAAAAATATATGAGATAAATTCTTTAAAATTGGATAACTTCTTTTTTTAAAATTAGGAACTACTTCCAATAATATCCTTTTATTAAGAAAAAGTATGTGATTACTTCTTGAGTACAAAAAGTTATACATATAAGTTAATAACATTGTTGTTTTCTTTTAAGTAA
Source organism: Delia radicum (assembly GCA_021234595.1). NCBI lineage: Eukaryota > Metazoa > Arthropoda > Insecta > Diptera > Anthomyiidae > Delia > Delia radicum. Next base: position 87,718,623 of record CM037851.1, on the reverse strand, counting down.
ATAATTACTTTGTTATTGAGTTCATGCTTTCTGGTTTAAATTTAAAGAATTGATTACAATACTACTTGCTTTTTTGACTCTATCGTTGGAATGAGTTTGGTATTCCAGTTACTAAATTTGGCAATGAGATATGTAAGCAAGTGTGGGCATCACCTTCTTTTTGGAATGTGTAACTTTTTCCTGGGTTGTATTATCTTTAGAGAAAATATTCGTTGAATATTTTCCTTCATGCATATTTGAATATTTAGATGTTAAAGCAAAAGCACTTGTTGCCATCACTTTTAGCAGCTGTTAAATTGGCTTGGCAGCGATGATTAGTTTGTGTTTTTCTGACTGGGTTGTCATATGAAATTTCTGATTCAAAAATCATTATATTTCACTCTCTCACTTATGCAATAAAAATTAAAAAAAAAAAATAGATCAATCGACACATTCCTGAAAGGGTCAAATAATAAATTTGAAACAAAAAACACTATAGATTATTTATAAGGACAATATCCTAATAAAGAAATATAGAGTATGGCCTCGAACTTGAATAATTTTCATTTTCATTAAAAAAAAAATTTATGCAAATGCAATTTTTAGATGCATTTATTTTTTTCTCCCTCTCTAAAATATTTTAGTTATGCGTCAATTTGCAAAGGTAAATACTTTCGGAAATCTCAATATGTTTAGAAGTTAACAAATTGAATACGGAGATGTGTTTTACGATTCATAGAGAAATTGTAATTTTAATACATATAAAGAAAATCGGAAAATAACTATGAGGTTAATAACTAAAAATATTGTATTGATGTTTCAAAGAACAAATGATATATGAAGGAAAATATTTAACGAATATATCAAAAGAGTAAAACAAAACTCAATTTATCTAAAATTAGAATTTGTTTTTATTTATTAAAAAAGGTTAGATTTTATAAAATAATTTCTTCGTATTACTCGTAGTTGATTTTCAAACAATATTCGTGTGATACGTGTCGTATGAGCTATAAATAATACAATAATAAAATAACTTATTCGTCATGTGGCTGTTATACAGAAATATTGAAATATATCAAGAGTTCTTTGACACATCTAGAAGGAATTGACAGAAGGTCTACACATTTAAATAGTTTGTACAAACATACATAACATATCTCTAAAGTCGGTATTTTCAATCGTAAAAATTGCTCGATTTTTTCAAAGTTTTATCCAATGCCGTTGTTTTCAAGCAACACCTACTTCTAATTCGTGATAATTTTGAATAGGAGGGGGTACAATAACGCAGTAAAGTCTTATTTGTACAAATAATTTAAAAAAATAAATAAAACTATTGTTCCAATGTTGTCAAATAATTAATTTAAAAATACAATTTTTGACATTTTGTACAGCAATTTTTTGAAAAATGTTTGATTCATAGAAAGAAAAACGATATCATAAGGACATATACTGATTTATTTAAGGACTTAAGAAAAAATTTTTTAAGTAAGAAACATTTGTTGTGCATTATGTGCTTTTTAAGTAAAACTAAAATATTGAATCAAAAGCTTTCCGAACTTGTAAAAACATTAATATGAAGGGCTTATTGTAAACTTAATAAGCTACATTTATTGGTTTACGGATTTTCTCTGTTTTATTGCCATCCATTGATTCATTTTTGGTGAAGGTCTTACTTAAACAGTAATTACAATTACCTAGAGTATAAACGGCCTGCAAAATTCATGTTTTGTGCAACCTTTCAAACTTTAGAAGACGAAAACAAACTAAAAATATATTGAGGCTTAACAAGTTTTTACAATAAGCTCTTCATATAAGCAGAAACTTACTCCATTTTCTTTTTTAATTGTGGAAAATTAGTTATTTTTCTCCAAGAAAAAACACATGTAAAAATTTATTATTGATTCCACATTAAAATTTTGAAAAATTGTCTAAAACCACCAATATTTTTAAAAATCTCTCAAAAATAAAAAAAATCCAATAGACAAAATTCTGTATTGCAGTTTGTTGCGATAGATTTCTGTTCAGCAATAAACAAAAATTATGTACGTACTGTATGTAAGTACTTTCTACATATAAATTATAGTTTTCTAAAGGTATGAGGTACGATGACCCCAAATATGGTATCAGAATCACTCTTCAACATCATGCGTTCGAGCTATATTAACGGGAAAAGTGTAGTTTTTGATCAAAATAATCCGATTTTACTTCTTCCTGGAAATATAAATTTTATAGAGACATAGAACTTTTAAATGAAATAAAACAAAGATCAATTTTTTAAATTGACATGAAATTTACTTTATTCGAGAGATAATCTTCTGGCATTATAATTTAAATATGACTTCTGGCATATCACCGCCACTGCTGGCTCGGACGTAGTCTAATCTGGTGGTCCAATTTTCGATGACTTTTTCCAACATTTGTGGCCGTATATAAGCAATCGTTTCGGGCTTATCAGCGTAAACAAGCGACTTTACATAAGTAGTAGTACTTTACAGAAAATAGTCCAGCGGCATTAAATCGCATGATCTTTGAGGCCAATTTATGGGTCCGTAACGTGGAACTATGCAGTTACCAAACGTTTCCTTCAAAAAATCAATTGTGGCACGAGCTGTGTAAAATGTTGAGCCGTCTTGTTGAAACCAAAGTCAGTAATCATGGCTCTATAGCGGTCACCAATGGCGGATTGACTGATTGGGGACGTCATCTACTCCACGCCTCTGTGGATGCTTATTATAATTTAGAGTAAACGTGGTGCGAAAACGTTCCATAGTTAATCGAATTAATTGCTCTGATTGACGATTATATTGATCGTAAAATGGAACTAGTGCGCTATACGTATTTCGAACAGAACCATGATTTTCAAAATAAATTTGCGCAATTTTAAAGCGTTGTTCAGGCGTCAGTCTATTCATATGGAAATGCCATACCAAACTAAACATAAATCACTTGACAGCTGACAAAAAGGCCGCCAGTTAAAAAAGTGTTACCAACTTAAAGTTCTATAACTGTATAAAAAACACCCTTTACTTTCTACATTATAAAGATTCAGGCCAGAAAATATTTGACAGTAGATCTAAGGTCTACTTTCATAAAGGATTAGGTAAGCTGACTCCAAATCTGGTATCAGAATCACTCTTTAACATCAGGCGTTCGAGCTATATTAACGGGAAAAGTGTCGTTTTTTATCAAAATATTTATATTTTTCTCCTTCTTGGAAATTGTCGTCGGTTTAACTAGATAATAAATTACACATTTTTCTTTTTTTTAATTTTAATTTTACACTGCGGGACTTAAAAACTGCATTTACAATATTTTCGTAATTCAATAAGTATCTTAAAAATTCGAAAACTGAAAAAAAGAGTAAGAGTAATGTGTTTATGAGCCTTTACAAGTATTATGAACAAATATATTTGGAAGAAGGTGAAAAATTGGAAAAACGACACTTTTTCCGATAATATAGCTCGAACGCCTGATGATTCTGAGACCACATTTGAATTCAGCGACATTATACCTTTATAAAAGTATACTTTAGTTCTAGTGTCAAATATTTTTCGGACTGAATCTTTAGGTGTAATTCTCTAATTTTTAAGAGCCTTATATTTTAAAGTTGTTATAAGATTTCTCTTTTGCAAAAAGCTTTATATTCTTATGTTTGTCCTCTGTCACAGCAGCGCAATAAACAATCAAATGCATTTTTGATGCAATTACAATTTTTAGGTGCATTTGCAAAACTGTTTTTATTTTAAACATGCATAAATATTTAAAGTTAAATACTTTTGGAATTTTTTAAATTGTCTCACAAATTCGACCGTGAAAAAATTAAATTTTTTTTTAAATTAAAAAACTGAATACGGAGATGTTTTATAGGTTCCTTAACGAATATATAATTTTACGTTATAGAATGTATGATATATAAAGCATAATTTTTATTGAATTTTTCAAAAGCAGTAACCAAAAATTATTTAAAATTTAAAAACCCAACTAAAATGCTTATTCACTCTTAGTTCGTTTTCGTTATAATTGTGTTTTATTGTATATGTTTGTGTATAGGATTTTCTTTTGTGCATTTTATGCGTTTTTGTGGTTATGAAGATGTTTTAGGTAATTACGTTGGTGTAAATTAAAAGTATTTCTTTAACCTAAATTTAAAGCCACAATTTATTGTAGCATTTTGGGTATAATATTATTTATGTTTATAGCTTTAAGATAATGCAATTAATAAGGATTGTGTATGAGAGCTCTGAAAAATATGTTAATAATAAAACAAAAATGTATGAACTGGTAAAAATTTATTCTCAAAATGTATATCTTAAAAGGCAAAATAAGTTCTGACGAAATTAATTAAAAATCTTTCAGCAACGAAGATTTATTAAACATTACATCACATCAAAATGATGATGTTTATGTGAAGATGTTTTTAACTTCAAAGAACTGCAAATTAATAGATAAAAATAAATGTTACGGATTAAAAACAAGTACATGCATTAAATGTGGATTTACAAAATTTTATCTTTATACCTCCACAATGAACCCTTACTAATAAAACAACAAATAAATATTTCAAAATAATTTTAGAGGTGAAACAAAATTTAGAGGTGAAAAACTCTTTTGGATGTAAAAAAGAATAATAAATATTTTTGAGGTGAGAAACTATTTTTGGGGTGAATAAGAATTGTATTCACCTCTTAGCGTCTGGGGGGAAAATATGACGTTGTATTTTATTCACTAGACGCTACTATGAAATTGTTCTAGTATATATCAAGGTTCATGGAAAATTTATAGGTACACTCAAAAAAAAAAAAGTTTGTAAAGCATTAGTATAAAACAGTTAAGTGCTGAATAAGTATAACAAAAAATTTAGCTGAAACCACGAGTTTTGCAAAAAATTTGCTAAAAAATAGTATACCTGATTTAGAAGACGTTTTACTAATTTTTGTACTAACTTATTTATTTGAGTGTACCTTCACATTCAAACTCATAACTTTTGAACCGATACACCGACTTTTACAATTTTCAATACCGACTTTTTGGAAAAATGTACATCAATCAAGAAAAAAATTAACAGTGCGTTTTCTCGCCTTGGTCGCCATATCAACAGACAGGTGGACAGACAAATAAACAAACAGATGGGCATCTCCAAATCGTTTTCAAATTGATGCGTAACAAATGGAATTTAATTTATTACAATTTGTTTTTTTGCATCGTTATCATGAAAATTCTTATGGGCTGGGGCAATAAGGGCTAAAGTCTCCCACATGAAATTTAGTATGTGGGTTCCTAATCAGAAGTAGACATCTGTATAGAACGGAACTTGAAGTTAAGTATCTTATTACCAGCAGTAACCTGCATTGACGGGATTTTTGGAAGTTCCCACGGGAAGGGAAAAAAGTGGAAAGTGCTCCCCCTTGGCGGCCGGCCAGACCGCCGAAGGTATGTTTGCTATGTGCGTTCCTAATCCTCCTGATTAGGAATTGTAAAAGTATCCTCCTTTTCAGCGTGGCCAAACTTTAAAAGCAAAGAGCTTGAAATTTGGTATGTAAGTGCTCTCTCACGAGTATATATATATATGTTTACGGGATTTAAAAGGGGAAAAAGGTTTAACTTTGGCAGCCTGGCCGCACCACTAAGGCGAGGAAATTAAATATCGGTATGTGTGTGCCTACTGAAGAGAATAAATCATGCATTGAATGGATTTCCACCAATTTCCATGGGTAAGGACAAAAAGGGGAAACATAAATTTGGCGGTTTAGCAAAGCCCTTCATGTTAAGAACTTGAAGTTTGGTATCCGAGTTTCTCATCAGAAGTAGATATCTGTATTAAACAGATTCGAATACACTCACAATATTTTTTCCGTAATGACTACTGAACATACACATTAAATTACCTGAAAATCAGTTAAAAACAGGACTACTTACTTTTCGTTTAAAACAATTGTATTTTTTAGTTTATTTTCAACTGTTGAATATTAATTGACAAAATCCATAAAAACAATAGATTGTTTTCGTTTATTTTAATACTCAATATAGTATAACAAAAATTTGAACTCCGTTTTTTGTTTTTTTTTTTTGTTGAATAACATACAGAACGTTAAAAAATATATCTCTTTGGTAATTTAACTGTATATTCCATTGAAACAACTTTACCGATTAAACTTTTAAATAACTGTTGATTTTTTATGGAAAAGTTCTTGTGAGTGTATGAAATAGCTAACGTTTATGATACTTTTAAATTTCTGGCCAGGAACGTGTTAAAAATAGGTCTTAATATAGTGAAAACACCCACTCTGGCGGCAGGGCAAAACCACTAAAGCGACGAACTTGAAATTTGGTATTTGGGTACCTTATCACGAGAAGTGTTGCTAAAATGTATAAAAAGTATCCCACTAGGCGGCCTTGCCAAACCGCCTAAGCTATTAACTCAAAATTTGGCATGTGGGTTCCTCATCAGGAGTGGACATTAGGCCGGGTCGATAAAAAAGTTGTGCCGGTCACCCCCTAGAATTAAAGATAATTTGAAGAAGATTTGAAAAATTTTTTTTTTTTTTTTTTGCCACGCCCCTTGACTATGCGCATTTGGTTTTTTTATTTCCTGTGGCTCCATTTATAGTCCGATCGTCCGATCCGGAATGACAACGGCTACATTTTCTACTTTGATCACTTTTGACTCCGACGTCAAATTCTAGAAGTGACTTCTGGCAACTCGATTTCTACCACCCTAATTCACGAGTTTTTCTAAACGATAAAAAAGTTTTTTAAATTCCATGAAATTTTGTCTTTTACAGTATATATATTTATTCAGTAACAAAAAAGTTACGAAGGCTTAAAAATAATCAATTTGAGTTTTATTCCAACAATAGTTAACAATAAGCTTTGGTCTTTTTGTGGTTATTGTTTTTGTGGCCATTTTTAAAGTGCTCTCTTTTTACTCATTTTTCTATCAAATATTGTTGAGAGAAACTCTATTCTTAAAAGTATAAGCAATGGTTTTTTTTAATGTGGTATTCTCCTTAAATAAATTAATTTAAATTTTGGCGAGACTCCAGCTGTTTATACTGCTCTCGACTTCTTATTTTAGCAAATTGACTGTGGGATTACTTTTGGATATATAAAGACGAAGTATCCTAGATGCTGTTGTTAACCAACGTGCAGTACTTACAGAATGGATTTTTTGTGACTTTATAATATGAGTTTAGTAGACGCACCAACATTTTTCTTATTGCGGTATTACATACTATGGGGATGTTTATATTTTTCCACACCTCGCATAGCACTTTAATAACCTGTTGCATATAACGCGATAAATTTAAGTTTTTTTTATTATCATTTTTTTTTTAATATAAAAAATATTGAATAACTTCACGGTTTGTTTGTAATTTTGTTTTATCAATATCACATGATTGAATATGCATATTGTTAAAAAACAATTTAATTATATTTTTAAAGAAAAAAAATATTTAGTAATTCACACTAATTTTATCAAAAAGCTACAGCTGTAGACGCGAACACTTGAAGAGGAATAATAATATGTAGGGCTCGGAAGTGAATGCATTTATATTTGTGTTTTATGTACATAAAATATGTATTTAAAATCGTAAAATATGTACTTAAAATTTAAAAATATGCATTTATTATTGATTTTTTCATTTTTTTTATATAATTTTTATATTTTAGTAATTTCTGTTTTAAAAAGTCGTTACAAAATTGAGAATTACAATTAAAAATCTTCTTAAAGTTTGTAGTTGAATTTTCTGTCATATAACATTTCTTGATAAAAAAAATTAAATGTATAAATTTGATCAGATTTTATTTCTAAAAAAATTTAAATTGTAAAAAATTTATTTTTAGTAAAACATCAAAAAAAATTTGCAAAAATATGCAAAAATATGTAAAAATATACAAAAACATGTAAAAATATGCAAAATATGGAACAAAAAATACAAAATATGCAAAAATATGCATTTATAGCAAAATATGTAAAAATATGCACTAACAAATCGATGCCATTTTGTTGCAAATTTGTTGATTCGCAAAGATATTTGGTTAACATTGTTCTCTAGCTAACGACAACAGACATGTATTTACATGAAGTTCCGAGCCCTAATAATATGTTTAACAAAAGTGTTGCCAGCTGAATCGGTTTGTGATGACGGTTAAAAAGAGTACTATGTGGAGGAGAAAGATAATAGAAAATAGAGAAACAATTGAGATTACGAAAAAGAGAACATTATCATAATGCAAAAACAAATGCACACTAGCGCCACAAAAAGACCAAAGCTTATTGTTAACGATTGTTGGAATAAAACTCAAATTGATTTTTTTAAACCTTCGTAACTTTTTTGTTACTGAATAAATATATATACTGTAAAAGACAAAATTTCATGGAATTTAAAAGACTTTTTATCGTTTAGAAAAACTCGTGAATTAGGGGGGGGTAGAAATCGAGTTTCCAGAAGTCACTTCTAGAATTTGACGTCGGAGTCAAAAGTGATCAAAGTAGAAAATGTAGCCGTTGTCATTCCAAAAACAATGATATATCATACGTTACGATCGGACTATAAATGGAGCCACAGGAAATAAAAAAAACAAAAAAAAAAAAAAATTTTTTAAAATCTTCTTCAAATTATCTTTAATTCTAGGGGGTGACCGGCACAACTTTTTTTTTGTATGGGGTGCGACCCACTCTAGTGGACATCTGTATAGAGAGGACATCTGTAACGATAGGATTTTTGGAAATTCCCACAAGGTGGGGCAAAAAGGGGATAGCCTCAAATTTTTGCTTAATCATGAGTAGACACATTTGTAGAGTTGATTTTTAGAAATTCGGTATGTGGGTACTTAAGACGAGTAGGCATCTGCATAGATCATATTTGTGGACGTTTTTACTGAGATGAGGAAAAATGGTGAAAGTCCCCGTTTGACGGCCTGCCCAAACTCCTTTGGCTAGAAATTTGGAATTTAAAATGTATGCATAGGATCGTTGAAAAAATAGGGGTTAAAGTATGAAAATCTTTCCCTTTTTAAACCGCTTAAGGTATGACCCTGCAAAAGGTATGACCCAGCATTACATGATTAAATTATTAGTAAAACTGGAAAAATTTATTATAAACAGACACTCTAAATATGACATATTATCTTGGTCAGATTTAGTAAGTTGTCATTATGCTAAAAAGACGTTAAAATATCTTAAGCAAAAAACATACAGTTTGTACCGAAATACGCAATTTCTGCAAACGTTCCAAAATCACGTACAATTGGGGATTTTTAGGGTATTTTATGGCAAAAATTTTACGAATATGTTTGGAAAGCCGAATGCACTGAAGAAACAAATTTAAAGCAAGGTAATATTAAAAGCAGTAATTTATATTTGAATTTTATCGATTTACTTATTTGATATAGGTTATAAGCGAAAATCCCAAATGTACGGTTAAAATTTAACTACCAAAACTTCAGTAATAGGTTGGTGTTAAGGAACATATTACCTGGTTTTGATATTACTGACTGCACATTTATAATAACACCTTCACATGATTAAATGTTTTTAGGGTATAAGTAGTTCGTTTCTATACAAAATCAAATATAATTAACTTTTTAATACAAATTTGAAAATTTCAAAATAATACTCGATTTAAAATTAACGATACCAAAAAAAAATTGTAACAACTCTGTACGTGAGCAGTACCATCCTAGGTAGAAATTTACAATAGTACCACAAAAAAATAGTACGACAATTTTTGTATAATACTATTTTGTTTGCAAAGCATGTGTTTTAGCAGTACGAACTGCAAACCAAACCAATTAGAAGATTTTTTTTAAATATATTATTATATTTCATACATTTAAAAATGATGTATAAGGCTAAAATCGAACTGTATTGCTGCTATTTAAATATGTTTTATTATACATATTTTTTAAAATTAATTTAACTTAAGCTATTTTAAATGCACAAAATATTTTGAATTACACCCGTTATGCCAACAGTGGTAAGTTCACTTAAACGGTTGGCTACTTATATCAGTCGGGTACCAGGACAATACTGGCAAGATTCTTAATCCCACATTTTGCCAACGCATAACAGATCGTCGACGACGCTTTGCCAACACTGTGACGTTTGTATTTTTCTGCCTGGGATGTTACCGAAGTAAGTAGGTACTTACCTCGATGGAAATGCTCCAGCTAAAATAAGAGGATTTATAGCAAAAAAATTACAAAATTAACAAAGTAACATAATTGCCTCCTTATAACAAAAATTTTATTTTCCACCCAAAAACTTTCGTGTTAAAAATGTTTAGTTAAAAAATTTTAATTTAATATCCAATAAAAAAAACTAAATTTTCAAAAAACACTTATTACTGGATGTAATATGTGTATGTTAAGCTGTTCCCAAAATGGACATGCAGTTGCTAAAATAATAGGGTTTCTCGTTAGAGGCCTTAGTTTATTATGCCGAAACCTACCCTGCGGGAAATGGACCAATCACTGGTATAGTCACGTGACTAGACCTTTGTGTGGATGAACCAGTCTTAGTATCGGTTCTGTATTTCATAAGTGGCCGGTACTTTTAACATGGAGGTGACAATTGCTACCTGTGGAGCACTGTGTGACGTGGCCAATAACTTGAACAAGGTAACATATCACCGTACCGACTAAAATGAATATGCTACGGGACAAGTTAGAACTAGGTAGTGTCAAAGTATGACCATTTTAGGATTTATGTGATATGCAACAGAACCAGTGGGAAAAAATTATCCCATGACTGGTGTATGTTTACGTGTAGTAGAAATGGAGAAAAATTGTTGAAGAAAAACTGGTCACATATTAAGCGCAATGTGTTCTGTTATATATACCGGGCATGTGAAAAGTAATTAGAAAGTAACCTGTCACTTTTTATTTTATTTTATTAACTCATCCGAAACCAGTCACTGCACTTTTTTTAAAACAGCGTGTCATACCACCTGTTCAAAAACCCTTCAAAAAGGCACAAGAAAAATGAATTTTAAAACTAGTTTATTTTGTCTATACCCAACACAAAAGTGCAACATTAAATTCATTATAACAATTGAAATTTGAAAAAGTACATAAACTAGACAAGAAGTCCGGATGTTCAAAATATAGATTTTTTGCAAGTTTTTTTTTATTTGCTAACATTAGTATTATCAAACCAAATTTCTACGAATTTTTATGTTCCAACACTTCTATTTCTATAATTTTGTATGCTGCATTATAATTATACTTCACAATAATATCTTTATAAAAAGAAGGAGCTGCAACAATTCAGCACAAATTTAATGTATAACTTATAAAGAAGAGTCACAAAATATATACGCAGTTTCAATTTTGTACCCAAATATACAAATCGCCTATTACTTATACATAACAAGCCGTTGCCACAAATCTTGTAAAATATCTTAACAAGATATTCCGAAACCAATGTGCAGAAATTTTGCAATTTTAATTTATATTCTTGTAAAGTGTTTCAAGTTATTGAAAAAGTTGTGCAAAAAATCATATTCTGGTGATATATTTCTGGTTTTTGTAAGCGATATTTTATGAGTAAAATCTCCATTTTCTTGAAAAATCCGTATTCAGTATGAATGAAGTGTTATGTCTTCATTCATACTGTCATAAATTCGGTACATAACAAATTTCTTGAGTGTTGTGTCCACTTGGTAGCAGTCAAGGATCTGCATTCTTTGGTACTAATTGCCATGTTTTCATCAACTGCTAGCGGCTTTGAACCAGTTCAATGACCAGTAGCAACTTCAACTACAACGACCATAGTTGCTTCAGTACATTTTGATGTAATATTACTTTTTCTCCAGTAACGTGATATATCTGGTACCAACTAGTGAATGTTTTGTCACCATAACTATAGTCACGTGATTCGATATTTCACCCAAATTAACACTTTTTTGTACACCATAGTTTTGGTTTCACCAGTTGGGTAACGTGCTGCCCAATCATACATCACAGAATTACCACTTTGGATCAATCGACCCTTCATTTCCCGAAGGGTATTAACGGGTTATAGAAAGTTTTGTTATGTAGCTCATTTTTAACCACTCACTTGGGATTTTCTCCCATACGTGTTATGCAGATTTGTTGAAATAACCACTGACAAATATGACAATATGAAGAATTTAAAAAAAAAATTGTCGAACAAACTTATGAGCAAAAAGAATCAATTAGTTCAATAAATGCAAATGAACGAAATGAACTATGAACTAGAATGCCCAACTCTAATAAATATACATTAACATATGTATGTATTTACATAGAATAGCATAAATTAACATACACATATACATATTTGTATAAAATAATGTATGATTATATGTAACCGTTTTTATTTGGGGTGTAATATCTATCTGGACAAATGTTAATAAAAAATTTGCACATGGCTATCTCTTTTAAGAAAATACTGTCAATCTCAATATAAATATTTAATCAAGAAAATTGTCTTATTTACAATTAATGTGTATTTAAATTTTCCCATTTAAATTTTAATTACATTTTGATTTTATTAACTATAAACATTTGAATTAATTTTAATTAAATTAGTTACACTTGTCCGACATAAATCAATATGATAATTACCCTACTTTTATATGTACAATAAATGGATGAATATATTTTCGAAGGCAATTAAATTTGAAAACAGAAGTTTTAATGTTAACAAAATCAAAATATTACAAGGAGAGTCTCCCAATGTATTCTGTCCAATCCTAGTGAAACTCGCATGTATGATAAGGGAGAAAACAATAAAGGACACGTATTTTTTTAGCGGCCCTATATAATATTCAGTTATTTAAAAGTGGTGGGAAAATTACCTCATTTCGGTATATTTCCTATTGTTTCAAAGGAATCTTAGACAAGTTGGGTACCAACTAAAAGATTTTTTGAAGAGACATTAACTGGTATATGAAATATATCCGATGACTTTCAAGTATTTTTGTAATTCAAAATAATATTTTTTAAGAAACATTAGCAATGGCGTTTTGTTAAGGAATTGAATGGCTTATTGTTAAAAACTTGTTAAGCCACATTTATTGTTTAATGGACTTTCGCTGTTTTCTAGACATTCGTTGGTTAATAAAGGGTTTTTTAATAGGTACTTGACAACTTTGAATTTAATTTGTGAACGCACTATTTCATTGGTCATCTAACTGTCACTTTCCTTTTTCAGTAAACTCAACTTTTTCATCATGTTAAAGTACACGAACGAACAATGTATGCAAATTATAAAAATGTCGGTCGTTATTCTCGCCCTAGTAGACAAGCACTAACAAGTTTAGTGCAAAATTTTGAGTCTACATATTCATTGTGTGATGCTGAACTCGGCATCGCCAAGACCACTTTATGGCGAATTTTGCATAGCGATCTTGGTTTACACCCATACAAGATCAAGCTGACTCAAGATTTGAAGCCGATGGACTAATTAACGCGATGTATGTTCTGCGATTGGGTTCTGGATAAGATGTGCCAAGATGATGAATTTCATCGCAAAATCATCTTTAGTGACGAAGCCCATTTTCGGATCAATGAGTTCGTCAATAAGCAAAATATGCGTTATTGGTTTGGTGAAAATCCACACTTAGGAAATTATGTTGGTAAAGACGACTGCAATTGTAGTCAAAAACAAATGAAATTTCATTTAAAAAAAGGACGACTTACATTTCATTAAATTCAACTAACATTGTCATTTGTTTTTTAATGTTCAAAAAATGACTAACATTGTAGTAAAAATGAACCACATGGTAGTAAAAAATAAACCAAACAATTTTTTTTTTATTTTTTTAAATAACAAAAAACAACTGTAAAAAGTGAATGTAAAATCATAAAACAGTCAATTGATGTGAGTTGTTTTTTTATTTGTTCTACAAATGACTTATATTTACATTAAAAATAATGAAACTGTATTACAACCCAAACAACTACATATTTTTAAAGCAGAAGTTCCCTGAGTGCACATTTGCATCATGAATAACCACTTCATATACAAAAAATAACTGGTTTGTGCGGTTTGCATGCCGTCGGCGTCATTGGGCCATATTTTTTCGTCGGCAATAGCGATCGTCACGTTACTGTGAATGGCAATCGTTATTGCGCCATGATTACCGATTATTTTTGGGCCGAATTGGAAAACATGGACTTGGACGACATGTGGTTTCAACAGGACGGTGCCACAAGCCACACAGCACACGTTACAATCGATTTATTGAAGAGTAAGTTTGGTGAGCGTGTTATCTCAAGAAATGGACCAGTCAATTGGCCGCCGCGTTGATGCGATTTAACGCCTCTAGACTTTTTTCTTTAGAGCTATGTCAAATCATTGGTCTACAACAAGCCGACGACGTTGAAAGAACTCATAGAAAACATTGAACGCAAAATAGCTGCCGTTACGGCCAAAATATGTGACCGAGTCATCGAAAATTGGGTCCAACGATTCGACCGCTGCCGATGTGCTCGCGGTGTCCATATAAACGAAGTCGAGTATCATTCATAAATGTTTTGATTGTATTTCAAGTCGATAATAAAGTTTTGAAAATATATCATATGGTTCGCATTTTATTTAAAAAAAAAAATTGTCAAGTCCTTATTAAAAATCCCGTTATTTGAAAGAAGTCTTGCTTAAAAACTTATTCCAAGTAACTGGGTACCAACATCCAGCAAAAGTCATATTTTTTGCATTTATTTTAACTTCAAAAGGCAAAAACAAACTCGAGATAAAATGTGACTTATCAAGTTTTTACAACAAATCTTTCAGTTATAGTATTTTAATGCTGCATACAACTAAATCTTAATTTCGTCAATTTCAGTCATGTTTCCATACAAAAAAGTTACAATTTTGACCCGCAATTTAAACCTTAAACTTGAGACTGATTGATAAAAATAACACATGTCCCTTATTTTATTCTCTTTTATATTAAGATCGGCGAAAACCCTTCGGGAGACTTTCCTTGTAAGTAAACAGATATTAAAAAAAGACAAACAAAAAGCATTGTTTGTATGAATTTATACGAGCATTACATTACATTAACACTTATATTACAATTAATTATCAGTAAATTCTGTATTTACGATAGACAACAAAATAATATTAGAAAGTCATTAAAATTGACAACACATGTATAAAAGATAAACACAAGACAAACAAAATAAACAACAATTTAAATTTTTATTAAATGAAAACAATGAGAAGAATAAAAAAAATTGAGGATGACAGTAATAGGGGTATTCATAAAACGTTCGTAAATGGTGTAAAAATACACAGAGCGTATTTACACGGTACGTGAATTTACAATTGTTGTTGTATTTCCGTCGTTGCTTCTTAAATACACTAGAATTTCTGCAGAAAAAAATTATTATTAAAATTATAAAAATTATTAAAAAACAATTGTTAATTTAATTTTTTTTTTGTAAGTTTGAAACATACGAATAAAAATACAAAACAAATTTTATAAAAAACTTTCAAGGGTTGGTAAAACATTTATGACACTATTGTGTTAAATAAACGAAGTTTGCAGTACTATATATTAGAGTTAGTTTTGAAAAATAGATTTTCGGATATTATCACTTTTTAGAAGGTTTTTGTATCAATAAAAATAATGGCGTATTTTTTTTTTTTTTAATTTCAACTCCTTCCCGTGCCTATAGGCGACTCAAATCGCGGATTTTGGGTCCCTTTTCCCATACAACAAAAACGGCTAAATATATGTCAAATCTGACTTCAGCATTCGATTCTACGGGAAAACTTAGGCCCATAAGCTTTTTTTTAGTTTTTGGAATGCACCAGAATGCATAATTAGAGTGGTCCAAAAAAATAGTTTTGTAAATAAAAAATTAATATATTTTTTTTGTTAATATACAATGAAAAAAACACTTACATCTGACAAAAATGGTCCAAAAATTTTAATTTTGTAGTTACCCGTTCAAAAGTTATTAAAGTTTAAAAATTTAATTTTTCTTTATATATACAATGAAAAAGTACTCCTAGCTGAGAAAAATTGTGCAAACATTTTCATTTTATAGCAACCCGTTCAAAAGTTATATAATAAATATAATTATAAATATAATAAATGCTATATAAAAAAGATTTTATAGAAGTAGAAGAGTTAGAAGAAGTGGTTAATAATGTTGTTGTTGCAGCTAACAAGTTGGCATATTTTGATTCCGCTATTAGTAAGTCACCGTTTGATTTTATTACTCTTCAAAGTTTAAAAACTCTGGTTAATTTTGGAATTAACATATCCTTTATGCTTTATAACGCTGTTGAGTGGCCAGCCCAGAAAGGTTTTCGTAATGCAATCGAACAAGCTAAAAATATACAATCAACAAGTATTTACACCGAACAACTTGTTGGTAATATTTCGCGCCTGAACAACTCGTGTTTAGTTAAAAATAAAGATAATTTAAATTGTTTAGCTTTATCTGCTGTGGAAATGAATAGAATTAATTACAATTGTTGTTAAATAGAAATTACAAAAAAAATAAATTATTTTGTATTCACTAAAAAATTAAATTTTTAAACTTTAATAACTTTTGAACGGGTAACTACAAAATTAAAATTTTTGGACCATTTTTCTCAGATGTAAGTGTTTTTTCATTGTATATTAACAAAAATAAATATTTTAATTTTTTTTTTAAAAAATATTTTTTTGGACCACTCTTATTATGCATTCTGGTGCATTCCAAAAACTAAAAAAAAGCTTATGGGCCTAAGTTTTCACGTAGAGTCGAATACTGAAGTCAGATTTGGCATATATTAAGCCGTTTTTGTTGTATGGGAAAAGGGACCCAAAATCCGCGATTTTAGTCGCCTATAGGCATGGGAAGGAGTTGGAATTAAAAAAAAAAAAAATACGCCATTATTTTTATTGATACAAAAACCTTCTAAAAAGTGATAATATCCAGAAATCAAAATAAAACAAAATTTGAAAACGAACTCTACTATATATACGACATTATATGAATACGGCTAATAATTACTAATAATTACTAACAAAACCATAAGAAATAACAATTTAAATCCACATCATCTCGTTAACCCATACATACCAACACTAATTTGTTAAGTTTTATTCCTATGATGAAAAAGTACTAAAATTAATAACTTGATTATACAAGGTGGCGCAAAAATAACCTTCCGATGTTTTTTGGCTGTAATTTAAAAAAAAAATGAAAAACTTTGATTCTTCTTGTGGATTATTTTTATTTGGTATTTTAATTTTTTTTACATCAAGTCGAGAATATGATGTCATGTAAATGGCCGCCGCCACAGTTGATTGTCATTTGAGCCCTTTTTATGGCATTTTCCATCACTTTGGCCAAAACTTCCGGCGATAGGTCCTCACATTCTTGACGGATATTGTCTTTAAGAGCTGCAAAAGTCTGAGGCTTGTTGACATAAACCCGCGACTTCAAAAGGCCCCACAAAAAGAAGTCTGGAGCGGTCAAATCAGGCGATTTTGCTGGCCAGCGCAAATCGCCAAAACGGGAGATTTAGCGCCCGGGAAATGCATCCTTCAGCATATCGGTTGTGGCACGTGCAGTGTGTGCCGTTGCACCGTCCTGTTGGAACCACACGTTTTCCAATCCCAATTCATCAAGTTGCGGCAAAAAGAACTCGTTGATCATTGCTCTGTTTGGCCCGCGACGTCTTCGAAGAAAAAAGGTCCGATGACTCCTCCAGCGAAAACAGCACACCATACAGTGACTTTGAGCGGGTGTAATGGCTCTTCGTGGGTTACACGCGGATTTTCAGTGCCCCAGAAGCGTAAATTTTGCTTATTTACGTACCCGCTAAGATGGAAATGGGCCTCATCACTCATGATTATTTTTGATGAAAAATCATCTTCCTCTTGGTGGTGATTAAGGATGGCTTGAGCGTATGTTACACGCGATTGGCGGTCAGCAGCTAACAGCTGATGAACCGTCTGGACTTTGTACGGAAACATCTTCAAATCTTGTACCAAAATTCGCTGTAAAGACCGTCGACTGATACTATTTGCGTGGCAGGTCGTCTGGTCGATGTCGACGGCGCTTCCATGACATCCTCGGCTACAGCAGCAATATTCTCTGCAGAACGGCTACTCCGGGGTCTGCCACGCCTGGCAGCATCTCGTGTTGTGCCAGTCTCTTCGAGGCGAGCGGCTAAACGTCGCAGTGTTTCACCAGTAGGCGTTGGACGGCCAGGAAATCTGCGACGAAATTCACGTTGTGCCAAAGTCACCGACCGATTATTGGTCAAATAAATATTCACCAGTATTCCGCGTTCTGGATTAGTGTAGCGTAACATTGTTTATTAACGTGTATTTCGCATGTGTTTACTACACAAATGTCAAAACAGAACTGAAATTAGGGGCCAATCGCAAAATTTATAGCATTTTCTGATAGGAGGATTACTTTTGCGCCACCTTGTATTTAGCAGTCCATACACAATTTCAGACTTTTTTCTATTCTTAATCGCTTTGATAATTTATGGGTTAAAGAAATATATTTTTGCCGCTTTTAAAATAAGAAAACAAAATTATGATGTTAGCAAGATTATTCAGGTTCAAAATCATTTGTGTTTTGTTAAACAAAAAACCGTGCAATGTTTATTTTTTAATTAAAAATGTCTTCAACCGCTAATTTAATACAGACTTTAGGCTCAATTAGTCTTGTCGTTCCGTGCCGTAACAAGTCAGCTGTTTTGTTTTGGGCTTATGAATAGTGCGTTTTTCAAAAAAGCACCTCACATAAACCATGAATGGAACAGTTAATTTGTCAAGGCAGGGAACGACAAGACTAATGGAACCTTTAATCCGTCAGTAGATATTTCATATTTCATTTCGCGTCACCAAAAATCCTCATAAGCCCAATGTAAGAGGATTAGAAGATTTACACAAAATTATTATTTTTGAAGGACACTTTACACTTGGTAAATTATATAAATAAACGTATCTCATTTATTGTTTTGAATATTGACCTTTGAACTTAAAAATATGATGTGTGCATATAAGTATGGTGTTTCTGTGGTCTAATTATACAAGGTTTGCTACGTGAATATTTTTTCGGTTGCCCTAGACCATTTTGACAAAATTCAAAACAATAATATTTACGAATTTACAAAATGTATTAAGGCAGAATTAGTTTGTACGTTCTGTTCTGTTACGAATCAGCTGATTTGTTTCTGTTCAATTGAAAGTCTGTATGTGTGGTTAGTTTTCACTTTGTCGTTCTGTTCTGTTGCGGACAATTCTAGTGAAAATAGAATTCAACGTTAAGTGACAGCCTAAAGTACATATGTATTGGTTTGTTGTGAAATTCTTTTTTCAATATTTGAATCGGGAATGATAAAGTTGGTACTATAGTACTTTTATTGGTACTGTTTGAACCTCAAATGTGCCATGATACTCCTATGACTCATTTAGTACGATTTACAAATTTTTCTATGTATGAATTTATTGGTCCCTTTAAAATTTAATAATTATTAATTCGATTTGCAGTCCTATATGAACAATGAATTAATTTGGAATGCTGTGAATTCAATCACATGATTTCACTGAGTGCGACTGATTACAGGTGATTATATTAGAGTTTAATTAACCGATTAAACCAATTATTGAATTCAATCACTAAGGGTTATAATTATTATTAACTAATTTTGATTTTCAAAAAAATAAATAATAAAAATCTTATAAAAATGTGAAATTGACTATTAGCTGCGTGTTTTTAAAATCGAATGAGTTCATGAACAAATTTTTTTGCTACCAATCACAAGGATTGAATTCGCAAAAAACTGCGAGAAACGTAATTCAATACAGCAAAAATTAATAGGACGTTCAAAAAATATTAAAAATTTGGTGAATTTAAGAAAAAATCTCAAAATTTTAATAATTTTTTAAATCAAAATCAGCTAATTTTCTTAGTACGCACTGCTCGTTTTTACATAGCTTTATGTACATTTTTCCGAAAAGTTTGGTATTGAAAATGAGCAAAATCGGTCCAGCGGTTCAAAAGTAATTAGTGACAATGTGAAAGTACCTCTAAATTTTTCATACAAATTGGTGTATAATGCACTGTATATTATTAGAATTCATTGTAGTGTCTAAAATATAACGTCATATTTTTCCACCAGACGCTAAGAGGTGAATAATATTTAAAATACACCGCAAATTTTTTTTTCTCCACAAGAAAAATTTTTTTTTCACCTCAAAAATAGTTTTGTTACCTCAAAAATGTTTTTCACGACACAATTTATTTTTTTATAGCCAAAAAAGTTTTTCACCTCAAAATTTTATTTTCACATCTTAACATATTTTTTTTTTTGAATATATTTTTGTTGTTTTATTTGTAATTGTTCATTTTGGAGGGTACAAAGATTTGTTCGTTAATTTATATTTAAATATTTTTTTTGCTTTTGATGCCGAAAAAGTACTATTTTATATGCAGGTTGGTACTATTTTAAAATCGCATTTATCATCCCTGATTTAAATGTTTTTGGTTAGAGTTTCTCTTACTTTTGAAAACAGCTGATTCCTTTCACAGAAAAAGTAATTACAAAATATTACCTACAGAACGGAACGGCAACAGAAAGTAAAAACTAATGAGGCCTTTAAGAAAATAAATTTCGGCATAAATAACACATTTTCACATAAAAATATTTTTGTTTGAAAATTGTATTAGAGTTTTGAATATTTTTAGTTGTTGTTGCAAGAACTTAAATTGTGTTTCAATGTAAAAGGTAATATATAATCTGTAATGAAATTTTGAACTTTTGAAAACACCATACCATTGAATATCAGTGGGCGATATCTCCGAAAAAAATACGTTATTGGAAAGGATACTGATATTACTTTCAGATGACATAAAAAGTTCTGTGAACAAATCTTTTAAGGCGGAAAAGGGTTTATCAAATGGTTTGCTTTATATATCTTAATCACATGATGCAATGGGTAAATACCGAGTTGTATTCAACACCCATCAGGAGTTTTAAAAGTATATTCTAGGCTCAGGTTATAATACTTTATGGCCTGTATTATTATTTCTCACTAAGCAAAGTGTAACGATCAATTTTTAATTTGCTGAAAGTCGATCCCTTATTCTATACAAATTCATATAATTTTCTCCAATTTTAACCATCTGCACGCACGTTTATACTAAAAAACTGCATTAAACAAAATTGTTTAACAAATATTATTATCACTTTCCATCACCTATATAAAAAAAATAATATGTCTTTTCTTGAGTGTCACAACTTTGAGCTGGCATCACTGCTTTAGTTGCTTTTTGTTTAGTTTGCTTTGAAATTTCATTATGAATCGACTTAAACCAGAGCAACACGTGCAAATTGTTGAAATTTTTAATCAAAATAATTGTTCTATTCGTCAAACTCATCGTGCACTTCTTCCATTTTATGGCGTACATAATCGTCCTTCAGAGCGGCTAATTCGAAGAACTAAATATCGTTTTCGGACCACATTTACTGCTACTGATACGCCGTGAGACGCCGAACAGTTCGCACTGATGAAGCTGTAGCCGCTTTACAGGAAAGCATTGAAGATGTTCCTAATCAATCAATTCGTCGCCGTTCTCAGCCACTGGGGTTGTGTCCTTCCACTTAATGGAAGATTTTACGAAAGGATCTTGGCATAAAAGCTTTTAAGATTCAACTTGTGCAGGAATTAAAGCCAAACGACCATTGTATGCGCCGACAATTGAAAAAAATGAAAAAAATTTAAACATGAAAAAATAATTTCACATAATTACCCAATTAATTGGTCACCAAGATCGTGTGATTTAACCCCATTGGATTATTTTCTTTGGTGGTTATGTTAAGTCACTTGTCTACGGCGATAAGCCACAAACAATTGAACACCTGGAAATCAACATTCGAAGAGTTATCGGCGAAATACGGCCGCAAATGCTGCGAAAAGTTGTTGAAAATTGTTGCTCTAGATTGCGACTTCTACGAAATCATATTTAAACATTAATTTCATAAAATTTCTTTCCAATAATGCCAGTTTCATTGATATTAAAAATATGTTTCCTTGTTTTATTATGATTTAAACTTATGTCACTCTATAAAAAACACCCGTTATATGATATTTTTACCCAATTTGTTCCTTTTTACTACTTTGTTACATATATGTAAAGAATCAAAATAAGAAAAAATAAATACTTCGGAAATTTTAAAACAAATGTACATATTTTCAAAATTAAGAATATATTCTAAAATTTATGTCTATTCAGTATTTTTAACAATTTTAATACTCTTAATAGCACAAAAAATCGCTCAAATTTTTGATTTTACGGACAATATAAAAATTGCAGTTTTTGCAATAAAAAAAATTACCGTTAGCTCAAAAACGCTTGCTATTAAATATTAATATCTGGTTGTTGTCTAATAATTATTAAGAAATAATTTTCGAATTTGGTTCACAGATAAGTTTAAATTGCTTGTTACATATATGTTTCACTATGCAGTAAAGGTCTAAAGTTCATACATTTGAATAGTATTTCAATTTTTATTCTAGCTTTTATAACACTTTCACAGTTCACGTTTATAATTGTAAAATAATTTTCATATCACCATTTGAAAATTCTTGCGTTCGAGTGTTTTTAATTGTCAAGATTTTTTTTCATAATCAAATTTTTTTTTGGTGAAAGTTAAGCATTTTGTAAATTTGAATCTGGCAACCGTATGCGTACACACAAAAAAATTAAAACCCATTTCAATCACGAAAACGATAAAGAAATTTATAACCAAAAAAGACAAATATATCAAAATATTTTAAAAAGTAAAAGAAAAGATTATTATGAAAAAATTGAACGAAGCTTAAATAATGTTACAGATAGTAAAAGATGGGGGGCTTTAGCAAGAGAGATACGGCAACATGAAAATTATACTGGAAGTGAAATAGAGATTGAAAGGTTTCGAGAATATTTTGAAACTCTCTTAAATCCCTCAGTTACATCTGCAGAGATAAGTTATGCCTCAAATTTAATTAAAGATGATTTTTTAGATAAACCATTTACATTGCACGAAGTGAAATCCCAACTGGCCGAAGTAAAACCAAATAAAGCCCCAGGTGAGGACCGAATACCTTATGAATTTTATATTCATGCTGGTGATACTTTTTTGGAATTGCTCACGAAAACGTATACGAAAATTTTACACGAATCAAACAGTTGCGACGTTTTTCAAAAGAGCATAATATTACCAATTTATAAAAAAGGTGATAGCAACCAACCCTGTAACTATAGGGGCATATCTTTCATGAATTGTATTGGCAAAATCATGATAGGCATTATAAATGAAAGAATTTCTGAATGGACAAATCGTTACAATATTCTGAATGATTTTCAAGCAGGTTTCCGCAAAGGATATTCCACAGTGGACAACATATATTGCCTCACATCTATAGTCCACATAAAATTCGCTGAAAAACGCAAAGTATATGCATTCTTTGTGGATTTTAAGGCTGCGTTTGATCGAGTTCCAAGAGGATTATTATTATATAAGCTGCACCAAATGGGAATATCTACAAAAATAGTAAATTTCATAGAAAAAATCTATCAAATTACTAAATCAGCGGTATGGACTAGCTCAGAACTATCCAGTTATTTTGATACACGGACAGGGGTTAAGCAGTTATGTCTGTTATCGCCCATGTTGTTTGCGCTCTACCTCAATGATCTTCATGATTATTTGGATGGCGGTTTGTATGTTAATGAAATCAATGTTCGAGTTTTAATGTATGCTGATGATATTGTGCTATTGGTGGAGGATATAAATACTTTACAAAATATGAGTAACAAGTTATAGGAATATTGTCGATTATGGGGTATGGAGGTGAATCTCGCTAAATCAGAAATAATGATATTCCAAAAAGGTGGCAGACATAGTTTAAACGAAAAATGGACATTTAATGGTCAACCCGTAAAGATTGTACAAGAGTATAAATAC
Organism: Delia radicum; assembly: GCA_021234595.1. NCBI lineage: Eukaryota > Metazoa > Arthropoda > Insecta > Diptera > Anthomyiidae > Delia > Delia radicum. The sequence goes on along the minus strand of CM037851.1, from coordinate 87,694,694 downwards.
TTAGGAATAACATTAACACCCAAAATGTCGTACACCAAACATGTGGCAGTTAAAAATAATGCTGCAAAAGCTTGTATTAATTCCACCTGGAAGAATTTCATTGGGCGTAGAGAAGTATCACTAGCAGCTAAATGGAAAATGTTTTTAGCAGTTTGCAGAGCCATACAAACCTATGGAGCTCAAGTATGGGGAAACTCGTAATTTGAGGAAATTGATAAATTCCAAAGGTTTTTCACAAAGCGATTATTAAAACTTCCAGAAAACACCCCTAACTACGTTTTAGCTATAGAAACTGGCTACGAAGAAGGGCATTTTTATACATACTCCTTGCATCTAAGGTATATATCAAAAACTGTATTTGATTTAGAAGAAAGCAGGCTACCTCATAGACTTACGAAGCAAATTATGGAGAAAAATATATTTTGGTATGCTGACTTTAAAGATAAATTACGACTGTATAAAATTAGTAGTGATGGACTAGAACAAAATAAGATCAAGTGGAACGATGCTTGTTCAAAACTTATAAATGAGATGAAAAAAGCTAAATATAATGATCATTTAACAAATGTGCACAGTAGTCGTCAACGAATTTATAAGAATCTAGATCACTCAAAAGGCTTGACTTATTGCAACCAAAATTACAATCAGGAGCAGATTACCTACATAATGAAAGCAAGAGGTGATCTCCTGTGGTTAAATGGCAACCAATTCAGAACAGGCCAAGCAATATTGTGTTCATTGTGCAATCTCAGAGAACCAGAAACAACTATTCATTTTATTGGCAGATGTCCCGTGCTAAATGCAATAAGATTTAAGTTTTTCCGAAGTACAACACTTACTGACGATCAGGTTATTGACGTTCTTAATGGAGGTGAATATACTTATTGGATAGGTCTCTATAGTTTTTTAAAAGAAGCATTAAAATATAGAACTATGCTTATAGCTGAATTTAATTTTTAAAAGAATGTTTTAAATTTATAAAAGTAAATTAAAATTAATTAATGTATTTGAAATTATTTATGTTTAACACCTTTTTCCGGCTGACGGTTAATTACAACCAAGCCGTACATTTCTTTGTTATTTTTATTGTTCATAAAATTATCCTTAAATTTAAGAAAAATTTTGTAAACTTTTTGAAAAGAAATAAAGAAAAATCTAATCTAAATCTAATCAATCACGAAAACGAAAAATTCAATAAATTTAGTTGCTGAAATTCCACCAACAATGAAAATTGCTACCTCAATTAGATATTGATAGCTTTTCTAATTGAATTATTATTCATTTACATAATAACACATTTGATTAAAATGTGACCAATGTTGTACACCTTCTCAAAAAGCAAAAAATAATTGGATAAACTGTTGGTTTCATACCAAATGTTTTCTGATAGATTGAATTTTATAACACTGCATTTAAACCTGTATGTAATTCTCATTTAGTTAGCAGATTTATTTATACTTAATGTGAACAAATTCACATAGAAATCAGTTTTTGTCTCTCTATTGAAGCGTAGGGGTTATGTGAAAACAATTGGATTTTTTATTTATAGAAATCAGACCTTTTTTAAATCATAGTTTTTTTAAAATAATTTTTAATTTATTTTCAGCAGTTTCTTTGTTAAATAAAATTTTGTACATTTTATTAAACATAATTTAACTTTAAAAACTACATTATCTGTTTTATGATAATGTCTAGAATAAATAAATATTGAGATTTAAGCAACTGAAAATCTTATTTAAATCAATTCAAAATATTTATTACTACTACATAAACATTTATAAAAAAGAACTACATTCCTATATATTATTTCTTAAATGCTTCAAAATGTGAAGCAAGTTGCGAATTTGAACAATAATTTAATTGATTCAATTAATTTTTAATTGACAGCTTTTAAAGTTTTCAACATATCGATTTAATTGAAAAAAAGTTAGGACATATATTTTTTTCCGTGTTCAGTATAACTTTTTTTTTTGACTTTAAATTGCTAGAGAAACTGATTTTAATTTAGAAATGTTTTTGTTTTTTTAATTTCATTAAAGCTACAGGTTTTGTTAGGTTATATATATTCACGTAAATAAAGGGTAACCTGTTAATTCTGTCGTTCAACTTGTATAAAAAATGAGAAGCAAGTTGTGAATTTGGGCAATTATTTAATTGATTCAATTTATTTTTAATCGATTTAATTAAAAAAAAATTATGAAATATTTTCTCACGGCTTATTTTATGTGTATTTTCTTTTTGCCTGAATCTGCTGATTTCTCAAAGAAGTATTAATTTTAAAATTTATCAAAGTATTGCTTATTGTAATACAATCATTCATTCAGTAATTTCTTTTAAATAGTTTATATAATTTATTGATTGTTTTTGTTATATTTTTTAATATTCACAGTTTTTTACCACGTCAATTTGATTTTTTAGTTATGTATCAAAGGAAAAATTAAATGAATGAAATCAACCGTGGTTGTATTTTTTTGTAAGTCTTATAATAGTTGTATTTATTTGTATTGTTTCTCTTATCTCAACTGCGTCTAGACAAGCTGCGACATTTCTATCTCGTATTTTTATTTGTTCTCCGTACTATGAATGTGATTATCAGCTCAATTGTGGTAGAAACAAGACCTAGTTAAATAATAGTTCAACATTAGTTTTTTAGTAACACCATTTAACTAAAACTTTGTTGTAGGTTAGTTAAATATTTTTAATAGACCTTTAGGAAAATGTTCAAGTAACATTTATTTATTGTATAAGGTTGAAATTCGGTATGCGAATTAAATAACTAACAAACATTATCTGCCCGGTTAAAAACTTTCATATATGGATCCATAAATGGTTAATGTATGGTTTGTACGTGCTCATAAATATGCATTCATGACTCTACATGCATAGATCTTCATACATGCATCTATATGTCTCCATATCTCTGCATTATCCATATATCTGCATGTGTGTTCATTTATGATCACACATGAACATGCATGAACACGTTTAATCGTGTGTGTAGATAATGATTTCCTTTAAAATTAGATTTGTTATTCTTTATTTTGTTGTCGGAACCGTATTGTCTTCGGAATCGGTACTATCGAAACATCGATATTATTGAATAAATTTCCAAAAAAATAAAATTGTTTTTAGTGTTGAAAATCTCAAATTTGTTAAATTTTTTTTTAAATTTATATTTACTAATATGAAAATAAAAATGAAAATAATAATTATTAACGAATAGTTAAACTCAAAATTTATAAGGGAGACAAACAACGTTAAACAAGGACTGTTGTTTGCGATGTTGCTGAAGAAAATAACATTTTAAAAGCCTGAAACATGATAATTAGAGCTTTTTTTCGAAAACATTTAATTTTTTTTGCAGATCCCATAGCTGAATATGAATGCTTATTAATTCGAAAATATTTTTGTGGCGCTATAAACCCTTGGATTCGACCACATCAGCAATTTCGCTGGCAACCAAAGATTTCGTCCATAGGTAATAAAATTGTTTTTTTGTAAGTAAAGATTTTCTATACAACAAATGTAAAGTAAGTAATGTAAAAAATAACTTTTGAAACCAGGGACAGAAAATAACAATTATTTTCAAATTTTTAAACAAAAAAAGCAACTAGAAGTAAATGCCGGAAAACTGTTTCAAGTATACCATTTTGAACCTTATGAACTAGTCTATAATAAAATGCATTGCTATTTTCATTTTTATTTTTTTTTTAGCAAAAATAAAAGTTATTTTTTGATTTTTATTTTTTGGGGCAAAAATAAAATTTGTTTTTTGATTTTTATTTTTTCGGGCAAAAGTAAAATTTATTTTTTGATTTTTATGTTTTCGAGCAAAAGTAAAATTTATTTATTGATTTTTATGTTTTCGAGCAAAAATAAAAGTTATTTTTGATATTTATTTCAATTTCTTGAGTTGAAATTCCATAAGTTATAAATTTGTATTTTTATAACGAATAAATAACAAATAACGTAGTTATATTTGTATGAACGAAATATATAAATTTTATGGTTGCCTTTTGTAATATTTTCGAGTTTTATAAACAGTAAAACTTATTTTTAATATGACGATTTTTTGAAGAATTCTTGTTTTAAAAATGATGATTTTAGTTTCCAAAAATTGGCTCACTGCTCGTACAAATATAGATGTTTGTCTTGTAGTTAGATACTTAAAAAATGTATAATAATATATATTAATACAGTTATCACAAAAAATAACATTGCAAAATATTTGCTGTATATATATCATCACTGAAACATCATAATAACAAAGCTAATAACTTTTATTTTTGGTAAAAAAAAAAATAAAAACCAAAAAATGACTTATACTTGCTCGAAGAAATAAAAATCAAAAAATAACTTTTATTTTTGCTCGAAAAAATAAAAATCAAATAATAACTTTTATTTTTGCTCGAAAAAACAAAAACCAAAAAATAACTTTTATTCTTGTTTAAAAAAATAAAAATCAAAAAAAATGGAGAGCAAATGGCTCTTATCACTAGGAAACAAATTCGCGATGCCGGTCAATAAAAGAACTTTGCCCCAGTACCACTTATTGCGGACATCGAACAATGGGTACAAAACGTTAAAGATGAGACTGATAAGGAAATAATTAGGTTTAAAATGGCAAATAGAATATCGCATTATAAGAGAAACTTGAGAAATAATCAAAAGGAAAGATTCATGACTTGCATATACGAAGAAACGAGGAAAATACTTAAGGAAAATGAGAACAAAATTATGATAACAACAGCTGACAAAGGCAACAAAACAGTAGTGATGTTTAAAAATGAATATAAAATGAAGATGAATAAGCTTTTAGAAGACAAAATAACATATAAAACTATTAGAGAGGATCCAACAGCCAAATTACAAAGAACTAACAATAATATAGTTACACAATTACAAAACACCGGGTGTATTACAAAATTCGAGAATTTAGCGATGACAACTCACGCTGCGGCGGCGCCGGAACTTTATGTACTACCCAAAATCCACAAGGAAAATATACCACTTCGACCAATATCTTCTTCACTCAAAGTTCCTTGCTATAACTTAGCAAAATACGTAGGCCAGATATTGAGAAATTTAATATCTCCAATTTACAATATAAAAAACTCATTGCAGTTAAAAGAAAAACTTGACGGGGTAATAATAAATGAAAATGATGTTTTAGTATCGTTTGACGTGGTGTCACTGTTTACGAATATACCGATTCATTTAGCAATAAGAAACATACTTGAAAAATGGGAAAATATAAAGGAACATACAAGAATATCTAAACCACAATTTTTGAAAATATTACAGTTTTGTCTCAACGAAAATAACTACTTCACGTTTGACAATAAATATTACCATCAAACGTATGGTATGCCTATGGGCAACCCCCTTTCACCAACAATTGCCGACATTGTATTAGATACACTCTTGGACGACGTAATTGAAGAATTAAAAACGAAGAATATAAAGTTAAAATTTATATCGAAATACGTAGACGATCTGTTCGCTGTTATACATAAGGATGACAAGAAAGTTATACTAGAAGCATTAAATAAATACCACAATAAACTACAATTCACTGCAGAAGAGGAAAATAACATGCAAATGCCATATTTAGACATGAAAATAATCAAAGATGACGGAAAACTCATAACAAATTGGTACACAAAGACGACAGCATCAGGAAGGATCATAAATTACCACTCGACGCAACCAATACAAATGAAATTGAATACGGCAACAAACTTAATTGAAAAAGTTATAAAAATAAGCGATGAACGATTTCGCACAAACAATATCGGGATATTAAGAAAAAGTTTTGAACAAAATAGTTATCCATCCTTCCAAACTAATAAATTAATAAACAAATCACTTAATAAAATTAGCAAAAATAAAAATACGAACAAAGATAATATAAAGAAAAACAACGATATGATTTTTTACAGTGTACCATACATACCAAAACTTACTGAAAGCAAAATATTAGAGAGCTTGATCAACGATGAAAAAATAAAAATAACACACAAATCAAATGTTACATTAAGGACTTATTTACGTGCAATAAAACTAAGATAGACAAGATGAAAATCGATAATGTAGTATATGAAATTAAATGTGATGGCAATGAGAGGGAGAGGTGTGAAAAAGTATACGTAGGAACAACAAAACGAATGTTAGGCACACGCGTAGCAGAACATATAGCCGATATAATCAAATTAAAGGAAAGCACAGCTTTAGCGCAGCATATAAAGGAGAGTGGGCATGTAGCAAATTTTACAGAAGTTAAAATTCTAGACAAGGAGAAAAAAGAGAATAAACGCTACACACTAGAAAGCCTTCGTATACAACAACGAATTAGTAAAACGATTAACACGAAAGAGGATAAAGACAACACCAAGTTACAATACTCAATTGCAATAATTTAAATTTTAGTTTAGTTCTGTGATTACAACATTAAAGTTTAAACTGTGTTATTTTTGTTTGTGGCGTGATTAATTTTTATTTTAATTATTAAATTTGTGTCGTGACAGTCCAGTTTTTTTATTTTAATCTTCAATAATCTTGACAATGTAAAATAACTGTTTTAAACTGTGATATTAATATTAGGGCTAAATTTATTAATGATTACAAATTGATTAACAATTAATTAAAAAATTTATAATAATTAAAATTTAATTAATTAAACTTTTTTGTATTTTGTTGCCAGAATTTTACGAGAATAAATAAAAGACTCCCAGGAGGGCGACGAAACTGCGGCAGTCTGGTGTATCCCTTGTGTCCGTAAAATTTTTCAATAAAAATGTTTTCTTCTTCTTCTTCCTGTAAAGAGACTAACTAAAGAAATATTCTACAGTAATTAATATAAAAAATTAATTACGCTTGTCATTATCTGACGGTTGCAAAACACTTTCTAACATAAAATTTGAGTAAACTTGCTTAACGGCGACTCAATCTCTAACCTACACTTGGTATCCAACTATTGTATGTGAATAAAGCGCATAATAAAAACGTGATAATTACTTGTGAAAAAGAGATAGGATTAAGAAGAAAAAGCATTCTAGTCGAGAAATGTATTGTGCATTGGTATTAGCTAATTCTGTCTCTTCTGATCAAAACAATACTTGTGTGTACGTAGTGTGACCAAACTCCAATTTAGTCGCAGTCAACGCTGTGTCGATCGTGGCTCAACTGGTTAAGAGGTGAGATTACGATGCATAGCTTGATGCTAAGACCGTGAGTTCAAATCACAGTACGACACCAAAAAATAAAAAGTTTTTCATATAGAGCAAAATTAACAATATAAAATACTTTGTTCAATTGACACATAAATTAACCACTGACGAGTCCCAGGAGGGGGACGAAACTGCGGCAGTCTGGTGGATCCCTTGTGTCCGTAAAATTTTTCAATAAAAATGTTTTCTTCTTCTTCTTCCTGTAAAGAGACTAACTAAAGAAATATTCTACAGTAATTAATATAAAAAATTAATTACGATTGTCATTATCTGACGGTTGCAAAACACTTTCTAACTCCTGAAGAAGTTGGAATAAAACCAACGAAACGTCGAGTTGAAAAATAGATACAAATAATGTGTTTTATTTAAATCTATAAAAAACTTATTGACCAAAAACAGCCCAAGGCAACCCCTTATTAATCTCAAAATTCAAATAAATTGGTCAAAAACAAAACATAAAAAAAACTTTTATTTTTGCTCGAAAAAATAAAAATCAAAAAATAACTTTTATTTTTACCCCAAAAAATATAAAACAAAAAATAATTTTTATTTTTGATCGAAAAAATAAAAATCAAATAATAACTTTATCATCTGACATTTATGAAAAAATTAATAATTATTACGGTACCTGTTAAAAACAACTTTAATTTATAATTATTGTATAGGTCGGTTTCATTGTCTATTTAAAGGATGCGTTAAAATTATGATTTATTAAACGACTTAAACTACTATTTTAGATATTTACTTCAAAAAATAACTAACCAAAAATACTGGACTCCTGTAATAGTTATTTTGAGCAATAATTTTAGTATTTTAATAATAATTTAAAGTGCTATTCTGCAAAATTTCATGCATTGATTATGATTCCTATGATTATGAATTTTTTTAATATTTGTATATACATTTTAGATTGCTCAATATTGTTATTATAATTACAATGAAATTTCACTTAAAGAAAAGACGACTTACATTTCAGTAAATTCAACTAACATTGTAATTTGTTTTTTAATGTTCAAAAAGTTGTGTACAATTGTATTAAAAATGAACCACATATGTTTGTAAAAAAATAAGCAAACATTTTTTAAATAACAAAACAACGAATGTAAAATATTAATGTTAAATCATAATATAGTCATTTGATGTGGTTTGTTTTTTCAAAATGAACTACAAGGTTAGTAAAAAATTTAATTTGTTCTACAATTGAGTGATATTTACATTAAAAACATAACCCAAATGACTGCATACTTTTAAAGCAGAAGTTCCCTGAGTGTATGTATATAAATATGATTAAAAATCAATTGATTGATTTAAAAGTTAATCAATATCGTAAACCTTAGCAAAAGGCCATGAAACGGTGTTGTTGTCATACCAAATGCATTTGTTATATCTGATATTTTATAAAATTGATTTCCATGGTTATAATTCTTATTTTTTAATCGATTTATTTAGATTTATGTGAACAGATTGCTGATAGAAATTATTTTTTGATTTTTAAACTTGTTATTCCTTTTGTTGAAATCTGAGCCTTTTTTATGTAATTTTAAATAACATTTAACTTAAAAATCACTTTATCAATTTAATGATAATGTTCTAGAATAAATATATATTCAGATTTAAACTACTGCAATTAAATTATTTAACTTAATAAACTTATATAGCAAATGAGAATTTATAAAACTATTTTTAAAATTAAGTAATAACATGTAATTATCACTAATTCATAAATATCTATAAAAAAAAAAAACAACTACCCAGCCAGAAATTGAAAATGGTCTGAAAAATCAAGCACTGGCAGAGCACTGTTTTCCAACGCTCCGCCAACGTTAGTAAAAAGTGCTTTGCCAGCACTTAATTAACAAAATTTACGATTGTAAAAATAATAAAAGCACTGGCGCAACACTGGCTTAGAACTCTTTCTCAACATTGGCAAAAAGTTCGTTGCCAGTACTTATTTACAAAATTTGCAACCGTTAACATAATAAAAACTGTGGCTCAGCCCTTGTTCACAACGCTTTCCCAACGCTGCCCAAAAATGCTTTGCCAGTGCTTGATTTACTAAAACATATACAACTGTGTTCAAAATAATAGGAGTGCTGATATCCAATATTTTCACAAGCACAATTTGTTAGTGTAACAACTTGCAAATGACTCGATCTCCTAACGGTACTTCTCACGGGATTCAAGAAGTAAACCACAAAAGAGGAACTCATGATAACTATTATGTGTTTGATGGTATTCATTCATTTTAATATGTGTCCTTCAGTTTAATTGTTAAAAAAAAAAAACAGGAGTGTGATTGATTTATTTTGTAAAAGAGTGGGTTAGATTAAAATTCTACGTATAATGTGAAAAGTAAGTATGGAAAAGTGATATGAGTCTGGTTTCTTTAATTTTTGAATATAATTTTTGTATTCTACTGCTCATATTGGGTAGAGGAAAGCACTGTTCTGAAGAAATACGGAAATTAATTCAAAACCTTCGAAAACAAGGAAACATATAGAGAAATTAAAGAAATCTTGGGGTGCTCTGATCAAATGATCGCAAATGCCTTAGCATAAAAAAAGGCCGAAACGCATGGAAGAAAACGTAAAACATCCAGTGTAGATGACCGCCGCATAGTACGATATATCAAATGTGACCCATCGGCGTTGTCAAAACAGATTGAAAAGGATCTTAATCTCGCCATAAGTAATGTTACTATTCGTAGGCGCTTATTGGAGAACAATTTAATCGCAACAAGCCCACGAAAGGTGCCTTTACTGACCAAGAAGCAGGCAGCTGCACGCTTAAAGGGCGCTAAAGAACACATCAACTGGCCGAAAGAAAAATGAAGAAACATTTTGTGGACAGACGAAAGCAAAATCGTTTTATTTGGTGGAACTGGTTCTAGAAAGTATGTTCGACGTCCATCTTACACAGAATATGAAGCACAGTATACTATAAAAACCGTTAAACATAGTGGTGCAAAAGTCATGATATGGGGATGCTTTTCATGGTCCAATTCATCTAAAAAGAGAAATTATGGATAAGCACGTGTATGTTGAAATAATAGACGAAGTGATACTACCATATGCAGAGTGGAATATGCCACTAAAATGGGTATACCAACAAGGCAATAACCCGAAACACACCAGTAAATTGGCCAAGGACTGGATCCTGGTGAATGAGGTTGAGGTCATGTCGTGGCCTGCTCAGTCTCCTGACCTCAAACCTATAGAACATCTATGGGGAGACGTTAAGAAAAGTGTGGCAGGGAAGAGACCGTCCAATGCTAATGAGTTATGGAATACAGTGCGAAATTCGTGGCAGCAAATACCGTTGAAAAGATTTCGGGATCTTATAGACTCCATGCCTCGCAGATAAGCTGCTGTCATCAAAAATAAAGGTTATTCCACTAAATACTAAATTTATTAAACTTTTTGTAAGATAATTATAAACTTTTATGTATTTTAATTTATAAAAATTAAGTCTTGGGCAAATACTTCTATTATTTTGAACAGTGAATTTTGAAATAATTTTGTTAAACTATTTTTTTTTTTTTTCAATTTGTATGCATTTATTTCAATTCAAAATAGGTCTAAAAATTAAAAAATAAATCAATAATTAATTTTAATTGAAAAAACTGAATAAAATGGTGCTTTTTGTTTAACAAATTTAGACTTTGTTTTTTTTTATTAATGGACTCCTATTTTTATGAACACAACTGTATGTTTATAACGTTATGAACATAGGGCAACAATTTTACTTAAGACATTTATTTTCAATTTTCTTTTTTAGTAAAATTGTAGTAAAAACATCGTACTTAACAAAAATATCCAGTTTTTTGTAATTAACTTACCTGAAGCAAGCCTGTTATGAGTTCTGTTCAAATTACCAAAATCATTCAATAAGAAATAATACAACTCTTTACTTAAGTGAATTACAAAGTAGCACCATACAGTTCATAAATAAATCTCGTTTTCATATCTAATATTCTTAATTTAATAAAAAAATTTAATTTCAAATTTATAATCAATTTGAGTTATTAATTTTCTTATTTCAAATATAAAAAAATCAATCTTTTTTTCGAAAATTTTACAATTTTTAATTTCAAAATTTGAATTTACCCAATTTTAAATGAAATTTTTTTTTTTATAAATTGCATTTTCTCTATGAAAAATTACAAATTCACAGTCAGAATACAAATGTTTTTTAATTGAATTTTATTTTAATTTATATTGCAGAAATTGAATTTGTATGTTTAGTTTCTTACATAATTTTATTATTTTAAAACATAAAAATAAAATTTTACAATAAAATTATAATAAGCACACAGTTTTTTTTAATAATTTATTATTTACTTTATTAGTTGTTTTACCAATGCATTGCCAACGTTTTAAAATTATGATTTTGGTTCTGGCAAAGCACTCATTGCCAGGAAACGCTCTGGTTGGCAAAGCACTTATCTTATCATTAAAAAAGCAAAGCATTAGTAGAACAACCAATGAGGTTGTTCTACCAATGCTTTGCCAACGTTTTAAAAAATATGGTTTCGGTACTGGCAAAACGGTTATCGAAAGTGCTTTGCCAACGTTTTTTAAAAGGAACGTCCAAGCCCTGCCCGGTGTTATCATTTTGGAGTTGGCAAAGCACTAAAATCTTCAGAAATCCAACGCTCATACCACCGTTGAAAGCACTGCGCCAATGTTTTGCCGTTCGTATTTTTCTGGCTGGGTACATACATAAATATTACAACAAACAACAACAATATATGGGTGTTATCTTGTTTTTTTTTTATCAAACACTTTAAGGCAATAAACTAAAAAATGTAAAGCATGTTGCGAATTTGAGTAATTATTTAATTGATTCAATAATTTTTAATTGAGAGCTTTTACAATTTTCAACAAAACAATTTAATGGAAAAAAATTGGGAAATATTTTTTGCTGTGTGGTAATGCATTTCTACAATTCAATCATAAGTGTATACAGTTTAAGTAAACTCTTTAGAAAAACTACAACTTTTTTTTTATAACTTAATACTGTGTACTATGTTTAAATAGTCTCATACTCTAGCTCTGTATTATTGTTTGTGCAATAGTTGCTCATGTAGAATAACTTCCCCTAGTTTATGTTGTGTGCAAAAGTAAAATTCAACTATTACATTATTGCTTTTTTTTCATGCTAATATATTAAGAACAACAGTTAATAAAACTTAAATCGATTTTTATGTTTACGATTTTTAAAACACTACGGAAGCATAAAACACATTATAAAGGCACGTTTTTCTCATGACCAGTTTTTGATTATAATGTAGATTTTGTATAAATATGTATTTTATGATGTTTAACATTAATGGGGAAAACATTAAATACTATCAAGCATAAAAGCAATTAATAACATTTGTTAAGAGCTAACCATAATCAAAAAAGCTGAAAAATAGACAAGATTCATATTTTTTCTTTATTTTATAATTGGATTGTGAATCATTCAACTATTGCCAAGTTTTGTACAAAATCACTTTTTGATCACTCTTATTAATTTTTGCTTAAATTTACAATAAATGAAAAAAAAAATATAGTAAACATTTCTGATAAAACTACTAAAAATTAGTTAGAACTGATAAAATCAGAATATTAGCGAGATAGGAATAGTAAAAATTAATATTTTAAACATTGAGAGAATTATCTTCACGTCAGTAACCAATTTCTTTATAGCTTAATAAAACTTGTCATTGGAACTCGCCCATTAACAAATTTCATTGAATATATGAAATTGGCTTCGTTAAAAACAATGTTTATGAAATGCTTCGTACAAATAATAAAAGTCTCCATAAAACTTGTAAGTCATTCTGGCAATGGCGCGTTTATAGAATTTATGAAACAGTTACATAAATTCTTTGAAATTTAGAATTTTCATTGAAACAATGAAACTCTTACTGAATTTGTTGAAAAAGTACATTGGAATTAAGCCAATGAAACGTTTTACATAAAATATGAAACAATTTCATAGAAGCCGAAATCAGAACAAAGCTTCAGAATGATTACAAACATTTTTCATACGCTCTTCTATGTGACTATGTATATCGTTGAAAATAAACACGTCGATATTCAACGTTTCTATGATATATGTGCTATGCTGTATCAAGTTTTTCGAAATTTTTTTTTTTTTTTTTTTTTTTTTTTTATTTCCCATTTTTATTACACCTGTCAACAAAATGACAAAAGCAATAGAATTTACAGAGGTGGGTTGTTAATTATCTTAAATCAGTACCTAAGATAACTTAAATCGAATGTAAGAATGATAAGTGATATATACAAAATTTATTTTACACAGCATTTTGACTCTCCTAGTAACGCTCAACTAGTTCTGAAGGTGCATACCGCTTAAGTCTTCTTGGTGCCAGGATTTCGTTTGCCGGCATGTTCCATGTTCCATGTTGGAATGTTGTGTTAAACGAGTAGTATGTTTGAAGCTGCTAATACGTATAACTTCTTTTACTGTTTTGACGTTTAGATCCCGATGTATGTCCTCATCTCTAATATACCATTCCGCATTGACAATAGTTCGCAATATTTTAGATTGAATTCGTTAGATAACTTTTAAGTTAGTTGTGCTAGCAGTACCCCAAATTTCTACGCCGTACTTCCATATTGGCGCTATAATTGTGTAGTATATGAGCAGTTTATTTTGAGTTGTTAGTTTAGATTCTCTCCCTAGCAGCCAAAATAGTTGTCTAAACCTGTTGTTTAATTCCTTTTTCTTTTGAGTGATGTGGTCTTTCCATAAAAGTTTGGAGTCAATTATCATGCCAAGATATTTCGCCTTTGTATCAAAGATAATTGGTAAACTATTTATTTGAATTGGTTGAAAATTTGTTATCTTTCTATTAGTGTAAATTACTTGAACTGTTTTTTCACTGTTAACTTGTATTCCCCAACTACTGAACCAATTCAGCGTATTATTGAGCAGTTGTTGTAGGTTTTGCATAGCCCATTTGATGTTTTCGTGTGATGAAAGTAAAACAGTGTCATCAGCAAATGTTGCTATCATATTGTTATTTGATGTAGGAGTTGGGATATCTGATGTAAACAGGAGGTATAGCATTGGTCCGAGGACACTACCTTGAGGTACTCCAGCTTTCATAGAAAGTATTTTTGAACATTCGTCTTTATATTTAACATAGAATCTTCGGTTTTGTAGATAACTTTGTAATATTAGAAAGAAATCTTTAGGTAATTGGTTTTTTAGCTTATAAAGAAGACCTTTGTGCCATACACTATCAAACGCTTTTGCAACATCCAGATATGTTGCAACACAAAAGTTTTTTTTGTCAATATCAGACGATATTTTATTTGTTACTCGATGAATTTGTTGTATCGTAGAGTGCTTTCGCCTAAAACCAAATTGGTGTTTAGGGATGAGTTGCCTTTCTAAAAGAATAGGTTCAATACGTTGAAAGAGGAGTTTTTCGAAGAGCTTTGACAGTAAAGGCAGTAGGCTAATTGGCCTGTACGATGTTGTCTTTGCCGCGTCTTTGTTTGGCTTTGGAATAGCGATTACCTCAGCGACTTTCCAAACTTTTGGGAAGTACTTAATATCAATAATTGAATTAAATATATTTCTTAAATACACCAGGGCCTTATTTGGCAATTCTTTTAAGAGTTTTCCGGTAATCTGATCGTAACCAGGAGATTTATTATCCTTTATATTTGTTTTTATTGTTTTTTTTATTTCATTAATTGAAATTCGTTTGATTTGAGAGTTGGCAATGCTGTTTGAAATACTTTGTAAAGATGGCTCGTTTTCTTCCATTGGGTTTGTAAAGGTTTTAGAGAAATGATCTGCAAGAACATTTGCTTTTTCTTCATTTGTGCGGGCCCACGTAAGATCTGGTTTTTGGATCGGTGGCAGGTGTAAAATTCCATTATTAATTTTTTTGGTTGATTTCCAGAGCGAATAGTTTGTTGTAGCTCACGAGCCAAGGTTAGTAAGGTATCTTTGGAGTTTATCTTCTTTGTCTTTCTTTAACAAATTTTTAAGATCTTTTGTGAGCCTATTAAGGTGTGTTTTGTCCTGGGTTGACCTTGTAGTTTGCCATCTTTTTCTTAATTTTCGTTTGGCTTTTATTTTCTCTTGTATGTGAAGAGGGATACTGTATTTATCTACTGTGTGTGTTCTGGATGGAGTAGAATCACTAGCCGCGCTTATAAGCTTATCGTTAAGAAAAGCTATAGAATTATCCAATTCTTCTTCAGTTTTTAACGATATATTTGTGTCGAGACTTGTCTCTAAGATCTCCCTGAAACAACTCCAGTCGGTTTTCTTGGTGTATATAAATTTATTTTGATTCGATAAAAGTACATCGGTTTGATATTTAAGTACAACTGGAGAGTGGTCTGAAGATAATTCAAAACTTGATTTTATATTCAGAAAATCATGTCTTATATTCTTGGTGAGAAAAAAGTCTAAAAGATCTGGTTTTTTGTTAATGTTTGTTGGCCAATATGTAGGCTCTCCGGTACTTATAAATTTGCATTTATTTTCATTTATTGCCTCTAGTAAATTTTTCCCTTTCGGTAGTGTTAAACGAGATCCCCAAACTGTATTTTTAGAGTTAAAATCTCCTCCCGCTATAAACCGATTACCAAGAGATTTCAGGAGTTCAAGGTATTCAATTTTTGTGTTATTATGCTTTGGAGGGCAATAGACTGCAGATAATACAAATGGACCGTGCATGTCTTCTATTAAAACGGAAGTTGCTTGTATGTGATCCTTTTTAAAATCTTGAATTTCAGTGCATTTAATAGATTTTCGTATTATTATTGCTGTACCCCCATGAGCTGTGTTATCAGGATGATTGGTGTAAAATATTGAGTAATTTGGTATGGCTATAAAGCTTTTTTGTGTGAAATGGGTTTCAGAGACAAGTAATATGCCTACTGAAAAACGATTTAAATATGATTTTAGTTCGAGTGCGTGTTGGATAAGGCCGTTTGCGTTCCATAGTACTATATTAAGTTCACTTTGTCTGTCCATCAAGCTTAGTTAGAAGTACTGTTATAATGTTCATCATGTTTGATACTTGAGAAATCAGTTGCTTCATCATATCCTTAAGGTCTTGCATATCATTATTTGTTTGGGGTGTAATTTAGTGTAGTTCGCGTTCTACCGCATCTCAAAATTGGACAATTTTAGCATATTAGTTTTTATATGGATCCTAAACCTCTAAGATAATGATCAAAATAAATCATTTTCAAGATAGTATTGCTTCATGTACCGCTTTTATTTAAATCATTTAGATGATGTATTTTTTCTGATAGTAGTTCTGCATAAATGATCTTGCGCAACTTGTGAATGAGCCAACACACAATGCGTGTGTTGAAGGGCAGTTGCGGAACACTCTCGACCTCTTCCTCACTTCTCACCCTGAAAAGTACGAAGTGAAAATACTTGCACCTCTCGGAAATTCGGATCACAGTACTATTTCTGCATCTTTTTCATATTCTACTCTTCGTAGCGTTTCTAACTTAGCGCAGAAACGTTCTATTTTCCTCTATGAAAAAGCTCGTTGGGCCGAGCTCAACGATTTCTTCCGGCATTTTAACTGGAAAATTTGTTTTCTCGACGACAACGTCGATGCCGCCGCAGAAATGGTAGTCAATATTATTATGCTAGGAATGAAACTTTTTATTCCAACGAAGCATATTTCGGGAAAATCAAAACATAAGTGTTGGTTTAACCAGACGTGCAAAAATGCAGTCAGATCCAGAGAGGCAGCGTTCAGTAATTGGCGTTCGAATAAGAACGCCGTTACTGATCTGCATCGCAAAAAGGCGAGAACCGAGTGTGCCAAAGTACTTAGACGCGAAAAGGTTTTATACGAACGGCGTCTACGTGCGAAAGTTCTTTCTGCTCCTCGGGGCAGTAAGACCTTTTGGTCGTTCGTTAAAAGAGTAAAGGATAATGCTAGTTCTTCTATTCCAACTCTTATAAAGGACGATCAATCATTCACCGATCCGGTTGATAAGGCCAACCTCTTCGCTGAACTTTTTGCAAGAAATTCTTTCTTGCCGGAAAGCGATCAACCAATGCCCGTTCTCGAAAGGGTATCCTATACTATGCCTTTGATTTTCTTTCGGGCCCGGGCAGTCAAAAGGGTTCTTGAGGATCTCAACGTAAACAAGTCACCGGGGCCGGATGGCATATCAGCACTGGTGCTGAAACAGTGCTCTTTTACGTTGGCACGTCCATTGGCAAAACTTTTCAGCTCCTCGTACCGTGCGGGAGTCTTCCCCTCATGCTGGAAGGTATCCAATGTCCAGCCAATCCCTAAAAAGGGTACGGCTAGCAACCCTGAAAATTACCGCCCAATCGCAATTTGCTCTGCGCTCTCCAAAGTGATGGAGACCATGGTTAACTACCATCTTGTGAAATATTTAGAGACCAATTCACTTTTAAATGATCGACAGTATGGCTTCCGTAGCGGTCGATCTACGGGAGACCTGTTGGCGTTTCCATCGGAACGTTGGAGCCGGTCACTCCACCGCTTTGGTGAGAGTAAGGTGGTTGCTCTAGATATTTCCAAGGCGTTCGATCGCGTGTGGCACGGGGCACTCGTGACTAAGCTAGTTGCTTTTGGTGTCGGTAATGTCTTCTCTCGATTTATAACGAGTTTTCTCAGAGACCGCACTATACGTGTTGTTTTAGATGGGGTCTCATCAAACGAGTTTCAGCTAAATTCAGGGGTACCGCAAGGTTCTGTTCTTTCTCCTACCCTTTTTCTTATTTTTATTAATGACCTTCTTGGTCAGACCTTTAATCCTATCTACTCTTTTGCAGATGACAGCAACATTTGTCATTCAGGCCAAGCTCTTTGGAGTTAGAGAACATACGGCAGAACATGAATGAAACACTCAATCAAGACCTTTCTACAATCTCTGAGTGGGGTCGCGCGAATAAGGTCGATTTTAATGCACGCAAGACCCAATGTTGTATGTTAACCCACAGACGGGCTGTGGAATTAACATTGTCATCTGTAGCTATGGATGGTATATGTATCGAGGAATCGGATACTCTTGATGTTCTGGGCATGAAAATACAGTGTGATGTCCGCTGGAATAAGCACGTATTTCAAGTGTCGAAAGAAGCATTCAAGTGCCTTGGTTTTCTGAAACGGTGCAAGACTTACTTCACTCCATCCGATCTCCTTACTATTTATACCAGCTATGTCCGGCCGAAAATGGAATACAACTCCCATATATGGGCAGGGGCTTCAGTGTCTATTCTGAAGCTTCTGGACCGTGTTCAGGGGAGTGCGGTGAAGCTTATCAATGACAGTAGTGTATCCAACTCTATTGATTCATTGGAGCATCGTCGGAATGTGGGTTGTGTGACACTTTTCTATCGATATTACCATGGGAGGTGCTCATCTGAGATAAGTGAACTTATTCCTCGAGCCCGAGTTTTTATTCGTAATACTCGCTTATCTAGTAGAGCACATCCGTTTGTAGTTGATTGTCCTGTGTTTCGCACAACGCATTACAGAGAAAAATCGTTTTTTAGTTGAATAATTCGTATGTGGAACAAACTTCCCGCAGAAGTCTTCCCTGTTACTTACAATTTAGAAAAATTTAAATCAAATATCCACAAGCACTATTCCCTCTTTCCTCCTTCCCATACCCTATTTTCCTGATCAATACAATGCACTGCATGAGTAGGGGGCATCCCCTGAGTATTGGTTAAATTATAAAAAAAAATAAAAAAAAAAAAAAAAAAAGTGTAGTTTAATGGTAACAACTTATAAATTCAGTTAGAACAACGTTATTAATATTAGGGTGTTTGTAACTAAAATTCAGTTGAATTAACTGAACTTTGTTGTAAAAACTAACATTTCGATTAACCAATCGACTGAAATTCGTAATAACCGACTTTGCGTCGTACTAACCAAATTTCAGTTGGCAAATAGCTGAATTTTTCTCTGTGTGTACCAAATTTCGAAACATTTTCTTGATTACTAGATAACAATTATCCCGACAACTAATTTCAGAGAGCAACATTTTTTATTTGGATTATTGCTTCTATCTTAAGAGGGAACGGTGTTGGCCAAAGAAAGCGTAATAAGCCATATATACCCGAGTAAAAAAGTTTTGATAAATTTATGTGTTGGCTTATGTTATTGTTCATAATTATATACTTTT
Organism: Delia radicum; assembly: GCA_021234595.1. Classification (NCBI taxonomy): domain Eukaryota; kingdom Metazoa; phylum Arthropoda; class Insecta; order Diptera; family Anthomyiidae; genus Delia; species Delia radicum. Next base: position 87,675,289 of record CM037851.1, on the reverse strand, counting down.
TGTATTTACAGCTAATATATAAGTATACATCTTTATTTCGAATTAGAACTTATCAGTCTGGCAAAACATTGTTTTATGTAACGTACACCATATATAGGCTGACCATTTTTCTGATATTTTTAAAATATATAAATCTTGGAATGAATTGTAAAAATGCAGCGAATTGATTTTCCCTTTGTAAAAGTTCACAAAAAGCTAAACTTACTAAAACTTATATAAAAAATTGTAAAACTCAGCTACACTTAGAATACTATGTAGGTAAAGAACACTGCAAATGTAGTTAAAAACAGATTAAATTTCACTTGAAGAAAGGACGACTTACATTTCAGTAAATCCAACTAACATTTGCTTTTGTTTTTTACTGTTCAAAAAATGACGCACAATTGTAGTAAAAATGAACCACATTTGCAGTAAAAAAATAAACAAACGTTTATTTTTGTTATTGCTTAAGTAAAAAAAAAACTACTGTATGAAATTAATGTAAAATGTTAATACAGTAATTTGATGTGTTTTTTAAATGAACTACAATTGTAGTCAAAACTGAAATTTATTTTACAAATTACTGTTTTTTTTCACTTAAAAATAAAACTACTGTATTACAACTCAAACCACTACAAATATTTCCAGCAGAAGTTCAATGAGTGTAGTTTTTATTAATTAAAGTATACACTGATTACTAAACTAACGAAGTTTAGCTGGACTTCGTCTTTTAAAACTTTTTATGTGATTAATAAAGATTTGAAAAAAAGCTTCATTAGTTTAAAGAAAAATTTCATTAAAATTCGTCCTAAATTAGGTTCTAGTTGTGTTAATCGAATGTTATTGTGAAAACGAATATTTAGTTTTGCCAACAGATTAAGTTCGAAATCGTAAAATTGTTTGTGTGTAGGCTTCATTTTGTGTCTAAAAACGACGATTTTCAGTTTGTTTCTAAAAACAACCAAGATTTTTAAATATTCAATCTCTCGGACTCTAATCATTTATTTTCGAACTTATCTTAGATTTAAAACGAGTTTCCCACATAAAAACATTTAGGCCTGGCTTTAAATGCTTTCTCTTTTGTAAAATTGTAAATGCTGAAACCCCCTATTCAAAATGGATCAAAACTTTAGTTTTTCTATAGAAAAAATTAAATTTTCTGAAAATGACAAAAATCAGTTTAAATTTAAAAGAATCACTACAAATCAGTACACGATTTTTTCATCAGTGCACGTGACTAAAAATCTGTACATGTACTGATGAAATCAGTACGAATGGTCAGCCTAACCATTTATTCATATAACCTGTATATTAGGGTGTCCCATTCAAAAAAAATTTTGGGGATTATTCTTAATTTGAATAGTCATAAGGCTAAGATTTTTTTCAGATTTTTCGGAGGTGGTTTAGAGGTCGCGCAAATCGATTTTTTACTAAAAATCGAGCTTTTTGGGCTTTTTTTGAATTTTGCTTGAAAATTGGTAAAAAATCGATATTTCTTCATTTTCTGAGTCAATATTCTTGAAGAAAATTTTCCGATCTTTAATTTAATGTGCATATATAATTAGTTTCGGCAATGATTTTGCACATTTTGACAATTTAATAACGGTTTTTCGTAAATTTTCAACAAATATGGAAAATAATGCTTTATAACTTTTAAAATTTGTATAAAGACTAAAAAAACTAATGATGCAGTTTAATAGATTATTAAGTTTTAAATTAGTTAGCAAAAAAAAAAATGAATTTTCTCTCACCGTTCTCGAGTTATACCCTTTTAAAGCTTTGTACACATTGTATGAAATGTATAATACTATAAGGTGTGAACTAGGTTTGCATTGGTTTAAACTTTAAATAATTGGATTTAGAAAATGTTTTTACAAATATAATAATAGTTACTTACCACTCATACAGAACAATTATATTAAAAACAAAGAAAAATAGATTTGTTATAAATCATTTATTAGAGTTCTTGCGATGCTGCTCTACCCCCTGCAGTGAACTCTGAAAGTCTGTTTCAGAAGTTGTGATATTGATATAACTATTAGCCAAGGCCATACCACGTTCTGCGACATCATTTACAACTTACAATTGTTGAAATTTGTGTTTTGCTTCCTGAAATGATTTGTTGTTTTCCCATTTTTCTGGATCCGTTTGTAAAAAATCAGTAGAAATGTTGCAGGCTTCAAAAAAAGTTAGGCTGGCTTTTGTAATAAAACACTGAAGTTGTTTATTTTCAATCATGTCTTCTGTTAAATTTCCTTTCACTAATTCGTTGTTATTACTTGGTTCATATAGGTTTCTAAGCATTAAACGCAAAGTTTTGGTATCTTCCACTTATCAGTTTACAAAAATTGTAATTGTATTGTGACTTGTTATCTCTAAACCTATATACTATATGCCAAAAATAGGGTTGTAGTTCCCCCAAATCCAATAAATCTTGAATTTTAGTTCGAGCCATATCAGTGCCACCTAGTGATAACGGCTTTTTGGCTACCTTTTTTGCTGTCCACAACTTGACAACACTTAAAACTAAGCTTTGACATACAATAAATAAATTTTCAAATCTCATAATCTAAAGTTTACAATAAATCGGTTGCCCAAATCTTATAGTACTAAAAATTTCATACAATGGGTGCAAAGCTTTAAAATGGTATAACTCGAGAACGGTAAGAGAAAATTATATTATTTTTTCTTCTAATTTATTTAAAACTTCATAATCTTTTAAACTGCATCATTAGTTTTTTTAGTCTTCATTCAAGTTTTAAAAGTTATAAACCATTCTTTTTCATATTTGTCGAAAATTTACAAAAACTTTATATAACAGTTCATAATGTGCAAAATCCCTGACGAAATTTATTACTTATGCACATAAAATTAAAGATCGGAAAATTTTCTTTAAGAATATTTACTCAGAAGCCGAAAAATTACCGATTTTTTAGCAATTTTCAAGAATAATTCAATAAAAGCCCAAAAAGCTCGATTTTTGGTACAAAATCGGTTTGCGCGACCTCTAAAACCACTTCCGAAAAATCTGATAAAATTCTCAAAATTACTTTACCTTATGAGTATCCAAATTAGGAAAGATCTTCCGAGAAAATCCGAATTTTTATTTTTTTTGGGACAACCTAATGTATATATTGACCAGTATATACCTTACCGTATAACCACATATGACACAACATTTAATTATATATAGTTAATCTGCCTTAAACAACTATACCCAGCAAAATAAAGTGGATGTAGTGCTTTAAGAACCTCTTTAACTTGACTTCCAAAGCATTAGCATACGCACATTTTTCACTTTAATAGAAGTTATTGTTAACAACTGCCAAAAATGGTAAATTAAAGTTATTTTCAACAGCATTTGCATCGCCATATTGGTATCTTAATTAATAACATCATAAGAAGTACTTTTTTATAAGTTCATACATATTTTTTTATATGGAGGTTGAGGTGGTAAGTGGTTGAATTTGCAATCAGAAGGTTGCGATATCGATTCCGGGCCGGGGAGACAATTTTATTTTTTTATTTTTTTTAATTCTAATTAATTTTTTTAGTATTTTTTATTTAATTTAATTTTTTCTGAGTATTTTAAGAGAATTAAGTAATTTAAAAACTACCAAATAATTAACATCTTGACTTTAATCATAAAGAATTAAATTAAATTAGAAAATTGTTATACAGAGTGGACAAATAATTATTTGATAAAAATCTATTTTTTGTCTTTGCGATGGAACTTTTTGTATAACTTATTTAAAAATATAAAAAACCTAAGGTTTAATATTTTTTATTGTTATGTTGATAAGAAAATGCAAAGATGTATTTCACTGCTAAAAATTAGTTTATCGAATTTTTCATATTTGTTTCAAGATATACTTTTCAGGTGAGCCTCAATTGAAACGTGTGCAATATAAAAAAAAAAATTAGGTAAAAAAATTTAATTTTTTCTTCAAAAATCTAGTTGAGTTTTTAATTCTATTGTTTCGGATCGCAAAAAATTAGCAAAACCAAAAATATCGAAGCCAAATTTTGAAAGCTAGTTTATTAATAATATTAATTAATTAGTAAATTAATTAATTAAAACAATTTACTTAATTTAAATATATCACTTTAATTTACCTATAGAGTTTTTACCGACCTCTTTCTTCAAATCTTTAGAAAAAAATACGGAAACATTAAACGATCTTACGTTCCAAGGCACAATCGTTTCATTGCAGTCCACTTTTTCCGATCTGTAGTTAAACTACTTCTCCAATATCTTTTTTCTCATTGTCATTATCTTATTAAAGACACTTCTCGTCAAATTAATTATTAAAAAAATATTTTAAAATTTGCAATGAATTCAAAATTGTTAAATGAGCATTTTTATTATTTCTTAATATTTTTTTTAACCTCATCAAAACTTAAAAATATTTTAAAAATAATTTATATCTCAGTGATACGAAATCAAATAATAAAAATATTTTAAAAATCATTATTCTATCTTTTTTATTATATATTTGTGTAGCATATTTTTCTTGTTTTCATAAAAATATATCAATATTTTCATCTTAAGTTCGTTTTAAGTTTGTTGTACTGCATAAGTAACTTTGGTGCAAATGGTAGCGCGGTCTACTTTAATACAGCAGATCGTAACTCAGATTCGTGTGTTCAATACTCGCTGGCACCAAAAGATTTTTTTTTTTAATATTTAAAGATACATCCCTAAAGTATGCTGCACATTTTTATTAAATAAAAATGTTAATATATATTTGAAAAAGACCTTCCATGAACTATTGAAAAATAGCATCCATGCACTGTTTAAAATGCTATTAAAGAAGTTATATATTCACTCCATCCGCCCAATGACACGACAATGTTAAAATCATTAATGATTCACCTAAATTTGCACTACATCCGACTCAGTAGATGTGGTGTTTCCACTAGATGGTAAAGTATATAATCATATGCAAAAACTATATTCAATTAATGAATTCATCGTTGATCATAATACGCTGACAAACGTTGATGAAGTTAAAGCTTTTGTTTGTACTCTTAAAAATCATAAAGCCCCAGGGCTTGATGGCATTAATACTATAATTCTGAAAAACATGCCTGATTGTATTTTTGAATTGTTCACCAAGATTTTTAATTACTGTCTTAATAATGGATACTTTCCTACAACATTTAAAAGAGCAAGAGTCATTCCCGTTTTGAAAAAAGGTAAAGACCCACACCTTCCAAATAACTATCGTCCAATCAGCATTTTAAGCATTATAGATAAAGTTTTTGAAAAAATTATACAAAAACGATTACTAATCTTTACAGATAACAATAACATTATTAATAAAGAACAGTTTGGATTTCGAAAAGAACATTCGACCATTCACCAACTTAAAAGGGTTGTGAAAATTATAGATTCAAACAAATCTAATCGAAAAAGTACGGGTGTTGTTCTTATCGACATCGAAAAGGCCTTTGATTCCATTTGGCACGATGGTTTGATATATAAATTGGATATTTTTGGATGCCCCATTTATCTACAAAAACTTATTAAATGCTTTTTATCTGATCGTCATTTTGTAGTTAATGTGGGCAATTGCAATTCATCTACTCGGAACATCCCTGCTGGTCTTCCCCAAGGGTCCGTTTTATCTCCAACATTGTACTCAATATATACTGCCGACTTTAATGTGCTTAAAAACCATGATGCCGCTTTTTACGCTGATGACACTGCCCTTATATGCAATGGGAAAGTATCAAACGCAATTATAAAAAGATTACAGAACTCTTTAAATTCGGCTCAAAGATTTTTTGACAAATGGAAAATAAGAGTAAATCAGGAAAAGACACAAGCCATTTTATTTCCATTCAATAAATCACCTAAGCGTAATCCCACAATTCCTCTTGAAATCCAAGGAAACGTCATTAACCTTAATGATCATGTTAAATATCTGGGATTGATACTTGATAAGAAACTTACATTCAAAAACCACGTTTTATCAATTTGTGAAAAAGCTATCAGATGCGGACGGGCATTATACCCTTTGCTTAATCGCAGGTCAACATTAAATGTCCAAAACAAGTCTCTACTGTATAAAATGTGTATACGTCCTATTATGACCTACGCCTGTCAAGTATGGTACAATAGGACAGCAAAGTCACATACAAAAAAAATGCAAATTATTCAAAATAAGAACCTAAAAATTATTCATAATTTAAAACCGAGATATTCTATAACACTTCTGCATAATCGCTTCGGTCATAAAACTATCGACAATTTCACACAAAATCTTGCTTTGTCATTTAATGACAGATGCAGATTATCGAACTTCGAAACCATAAGATCTCTACTGGAATAATAACTCAAAATGTTTTTACCTTCTAAAAACATTTTTGTTAGTATTTATTCTTACTTTTTTTATAATTCCTATAAGGTTTTTTTTTTCTACACCAACATTTTTCCTTAAACTGTGATATGTATATATTAGCTTATATTTTTAAATACACTTGTTAATAACTGTTGTAATAAATTGGTATGGCTCAATATAAACCAGATTTACAATTGTATGTTGCGTTATATCTAAGGCAACATAATGCAACATAATGTAGTAGTATTACTATAGCTGTAGTTAAATTATCTTTAATTAATTATACCCTCCATCCCATAGTGCAGGAGGGTATATATCACTTTGTCAAATGTTTGTAATTCTTTTAAAAAAAATCTGGGACCCCATAAACTATATATATTCTTGATCAGCATGAATAGAGAAGTCGATATAGCCATGTCCGTCTGTCCGTCTGTCCGTCTGTCCGTCTGTCTGTGTTAATACAAAATACTCCGCTAATACAAAAGAGGTGTTGCTAATTTTCAGTCAAATTGTTTGTTGATATCATGAGCAGTTTGGTAGTGAAAATGATCAAAATCGGTCAACGCGTTCAAAAGTTATGAGTGAAAATGTGGGAATACCTCTTAAAATTTTGAATCAAATTTTAAAATATTCTATTTATTTCATCATACATACGTACATTCAATGCTTATACACAAGAATATACGCAATCAGGGATGGCAGTCAATATCTCTTAAATACTGTCTCCGATTCAAACCCCTTATAACTGACTATCGTTTTCCCAAAAATACAGTTACCGAAATAATTGAAATACCGTTATCCGTAAAATACCGTTACCGATATAATTAAAATATCAATATCTTAAAATACCGTAACCGAAATAATTGAAATACCATTATCCGTAAAATACCGTTACCGATATAATTAAAATATCAATAAAATAAAAATACCGTTACCGAAATAATCTACCAAGATCTGAAAAAAAACTTCTTTAAATATACATATATATTTTCCCAAAGTATGATCATAAACTAGAAAATCATTAAGATTCGGGCATAATGGGGCCAAAAATTGTAGTTTGCATTAACATTACCTGAATAGCTAAAATAACGTTACCCTTAAAATGCCGTTAAAAAATAACTGAAAAATCTTTTCCCTAAAATAAAGTTACCGAAATAACTAAAATGTAACGTTATTTTGTATCTAAAATACCGTTAACGCAATAAATATAACACCGTTAGCGCTAAAAGCCCGCAACCGAAATAACTGAAATCTAGTTACCTCTGAAATACCGTTACCGAAATAAAAGAAAATAGCGTTAACCAAACCAATAACCACATAGAATCTGTTACCATCCGTGGTCATAATCAACACGCACAAAAACAAAAAACCCACAAATATTGTTGTTGTTTTTTTTGTTAAATGGTATGTATGCATGTATGTATGTATGTTTAGTAGCAATCGCATGCAGTGTTGCCAGGTTTGACGATTTATCGTCATTTTGACGATATTTAATACCCAAAATAACTAAATGATGATTTTATGATTTTTGCTGCCAACAAAATTACGAATTTTTGCCAAAAGTTTAATATATCACCAAAGCATATTTATTTGTCACTGGATCTATTTTTCGATTTATATTATTATCGATTAATATTATTTGAAAAAATACCACATTCTTTCTTTTTTGTGTCTCGAAAACACTCTAAACGCATAAAATATTTTTTTTTTAATTTTTTGACAAACTTAATTTTATTACACTTTTTGTTTGATTGATGTGATGTATAGTGTAAACATATGTGTCGTAATGTAAATGGGTATTTAATAATTTTTTCATTATGTATGTCTCCGCAAGCGTGTTTGTAAAAATAATTTTCCATCCCATAGTGCGGAGGGTATACACACTTTGTAAAAGTAGTTGTAGTTCTTTTAAAAAAAAATCTGGGAAAAACCCACAAAATATTGTTGTTGTTTTTTTTGTTTTGTTTTGTAATACAGGGTGGCTGATAAATGTCACTACAAAAGAAAACGTAATAACTTTTTTTCTGAGTTATTAATCGGCTGGATTTATTTTTTTTTTTTGGTTTCATTGATTCGTCTTTCAATTTAAGGAAATGAACGAATGGGGTAATGAAACTAACATTTTGATTGTGCGCCACTACAATGCTTTGGGGGCTGGCATTTCCGCATAAACAACTTAACGGGCACATTAGGCGGCACTCCTCCGAGCAGATTGGGCTCGTAAATTATTTTGTCAATCGTGGGACAATCATTAGGACGCCTTTTAATCAAAATTTCTCAGTTCGAATGTAAGAAACAATTGTTGCCATAGTTGCCGCAATACAAGTCAATTCTAGAGTTTCGACATGGAATATTTTTGCTCATATATTTATCACCAGACAGTCAATACGGACAGTTCTGCTTAAGGATTTTCATTTCTCTCCTTTAAAAAAATCAAACAACAAGCAATTGAACGCAGTAGACTTGCCCTTGGAATTTTCTCTGTAATTTGCACGGAATTTCGCTTGCATTTGATGTCATCAGGCGTGTTAGTCATTTTAAATAAATTGTTTCTTGAAAGCCATTAAAAATACTTATTAAAAATGTATGGCTTTTCAAATGTAAAAACAAAGAAATAAAAATAAAAAAGTTATTTAAATTTCTTATTGTAACAATATGCATCAGCCACCCTGTATGTATGTATGTATGTATGAAGGTTTTTATAACTGGTATGTATGCAGGCACGTAGCTAGGGGGGGGGGCTTGGGGGCTAGAGCCCCCCCCTATATTTTATATGATTCGAATCTTAAAATTTCGTTAGAAAACATCGCCTGCAAATGGGCGGCTATCATTGTTAGAGTTGATTTTCGACAAAAAGCAATAAATAAAATCTTTTCATAAGAGATTTCGAAGTCTTTGACTTAATATATAATCAAAAAATTGTTTGAGACAATGCAAACTAAAAATCAAATATGTCTACACAGAAAAAACTAAAATTGAGTAATTAAAATAATTGTTGATTCAGCAAAAGTTTAACTGAATTCGGTCGTGTTGATGCAATTGTAGTAACAACTAAAATAATTTGTATCTATTTAATTAATATTATTTTCAATTACATATAGTTTTATTCACATCTATTAAAAATTTAATTGAATATTGTTTACTATTGGGAAAAATTAGACCATTTGAAAAATCGCAAAATTTGAAAAAAAAAATTGCCAAAACAATCCTCAAAATTGCAGAAATTTAAAAAACTCCCAAAATAAACGCCAAAATTCAAAAAAAAATTTAAAAAAAATGACCAAAATTAAAGAAACGCGAATTTTCAACTTTAAACGATTTTTTTTAATTTTGGCTACTTTTTAAAATTTTTGCATTTGTTTCAATGTTGTTCAACGTTATAAAAACTGAGAATTTTTTTTATACCAAATTCATTTTCAATTAAACAGTTAATTGAAAGTAAGTTTGAAATCGAACAAAAGTTTAATTGAATTTTTTTTTGACAATGATTTTTTCTCTGTATTTTGACATAATCTTTTAAAATGGAGCTACCACTAAGACTCAAAATTAAGTTTACTTGTGCCGTAAAGTCGTTACTTTACTTACAGTGCAATCTTTTTGGTAAATTTGGTTTGCTACGCACGCATCTGGTAACATAGTTTTCAGTATTTTATATTTTATATATTTTACGATATATATTTCGATATCTCATATTTTTTTAATTTTTTGAAACAAATTTAAGCCTCAAACTTTGATCGATATGCATAACATGTTAACGTGGTCCAATGGGACTCAAATTTTCTCAATTTCTTTTAGACTAAATGTAAACAAATTTCTATCGGCGCTCCATGAAATGCGACATTTTAAAATCAAGCAGCTAAACCAGTAATAACGATGTAGTTTTTTTTTAGACATTTTAAAGGGTTTTTATTTAAAAAATTGATTAAAGACAATTTGAAAAGCGTTTGAAATTGTCCAAAATATAAATCAAAGTGAATTGGAAATACGAAATAAATAAGACTTAGGCGATGGAAATAAGACCTAGGCGATGTCAGGTATTTTTTTAAATTTTCCAATTTTATATTTTTTCTTTATTATTTCTTTCAGACTACAATCACGCTTGCTTGTAAAATTTACGATTTTTTTAATACAATACATGAAGTCGGATATATGAAAAAGGGGGAAAAATAGTGAATAATTTGTTAAAATAATTCAAATAAGTGGCAGCCGGGGTCCACGACATAGTGTCAAAATGGTTTTCAAAATGTGTGTTTTCTCGAGGATTTGAACGCTGTTTTTAAATAAGTCTAAATTTCCTAAACTTTAAACATATTTTCATACAAAAATGTGTTAATTTTCACCACCAATTTTAAAAATAGATACGTTTTTCATATATTTTTGCTGCTTTATCACCTATCCGAATTTAATTTCAAAGGAAACCCATCGGAAAAGCTTCTTTATAAGTGGCAGGCAAATTATATAGGGTATTTGCTTTTAATTTGTTTTTGGACGGTTATAATTCTTTAATTTCCCGAGTTAAAACGTTTGCATAAAATAATACATTATTTTATATGCACTTATAAGGTTTTGTCTGCCAGTGCATTTAACCGGACATAATTATATAAATTTTCTATATAAAATTAATTTCGTAGAAAAAATTTAATATGATGTCATATATAGTTGCGTATAATTGTATATTGCATTTAGAATACGCTAAAACTAATCCAATTAATAATTACGTTATATTTATATACCTAGACATTGCAAAATAATATATATTTTGATATTATATCATATTTTAAAAAACACAATTTTATTTTAGATAAAATTGTATATTACCCCATGCAGAGTCACACTAGAAAATTTGTCAATTATATTTTGGATGTAAATGTGTATTACATCAATACAATACAATTAATTGCATGATTTTGTGTATAATTTTATACACAAAATTTACCCCAATTTTTGTCTTTTGAATTGATTTCTTTCTGGTTCTTAACCCTAAAAAAGAATTTGTTTCATTTGTAACATTATGAGTTCTTAATTTAGTCTAAGATTTTTTTCAATCTAAAACTCTAAATTTAGTTTCAACGTTTTTCCGTCTTTGTTATTCAATGGTGTAAGTTAATAAATACCACAAAATCTTCATTTATATTTTTTTATTTTTGAATATAATAAAATTTCCAAATGCTATGGAATTTGTTACAAATTATAAAGTTGTAAACCTTTTGCAAGTGGCTAAAGTCTAAAAGGATTAATAGATATTTTGGATTTTCATGAAGTTTTAAAATCAAAAACCGGACACAACTATAGCTTATTTTATATATTTCAGTATCAGTTCACATATAAATTTATACCGCTGTATAAAATCGTATTAAATTGTATCGCGTCATTATTCGGATGTTATTTAATCTGATATTATCAAATTAAAACTAAACTAATGCAAATATAATTATTATGCCCATTTCTCGGATAAAACTTTATTAAGACTCATATTAAATTTCGTATGATTATATAAAGCATCATATTAATTTTAATCGGGTTATTAGAAGTTGAAACTTTTTTACTTTTTTTTACATTTATCAAGTTTTAGCTACCCTAGACGTATATTAGCACATAAAAATATAAAGTAACGCAATTTTATTTTTCGTGGTTTTCAAAAAGTTTTCCGCATAATCCTTTTTTTATTTAATTAAACTAAAAATTAATATTTAGCTAAAAATTTAACGTAATTAGACAATAACGATGCATATCCAACTTAAAGTACACAAACATTTTCAAATTTGTGATCAAACAGATTAAAGCGTTGTTTCGCAATATAGACATCAAAATTCGCAAAATAATGAACACAATAAGTAATAAATGAAAAAATGCATTTTAAGGAAATGCACTTTATGCGGGAGGTTTTTGTTTCAAAATGAAATCAGAAAGCTATTTCTATTATTAATACATGATTGCCCATTACGTGTAGGTAAAAATTTAGCAAAAATTTAGCAAACAAAAGAAAAAGCTGTTACTTTAGTGTGCAAAAAAAAAATATATAATCAAAAAAAAAATCGAAAAGCCCCCCCGAAACAAATTTCTAGCTACGTGCCTGTATGTATGTATGTATGCATTAGAAGCAATCACATGCAGTGTTGCCAGGTTTGACGATTTATAGTCATTTTGACGATATTTAATACCCAAAATAACTAAATGACTATTGGACGATTTTTGCTTCCAAAAAATTTACGAATTTTTGACAAAAGGTTAATATGTCAGCAAAACATGTTAATTTGTCACCGGATCAATTTTTTAATTTATATAATTTGAAAAACTACCAGTTTCTTTAATTTTTTGTGTCACGAAAACACTCTAAACACACACAGTATTTTCTTTTTTAATTTTTTGACAAACTTAATATTATCACACTTTCCGTTTGACTTATGTGATGTATAGTATAAACACGTGTGTTGTAATGTAAACGGGTATTTAATAATTATTTCATTATGTATGCCTCAGCAAGCGCATTTTTTTTTAAATCTTTTTTTTTAATTCGCGTATGCTTTTTAAACCCTAAATTCACTAAAACTAATTCACTAAAACACTAATTTCCCTCTGAAATTCAATAACAATAAAAATTGCAATATGGATCTTTGTTATAAAGAATTCATTTTATTTAAATTGTTTGTCTCGTCAACAAGACTCCGTACAAATGATGTCTGATATAACGGACTTCTTATATCCACAGATTTCATAAATACTTCAATTTGCATTTCCTTATAGTTCTGTCCAATTCAACTGAATATATGTAACTGAAACGATTGCCACTTAAACTATGTTAATGTAGTATTTACAAAACAGTTCAAAAGTTTCTACGTAATCACCTTCTTGGACCCCTAAATGCTTTTTTAAAAGTCCATGTGAAAAAAGCATAACTTTGCTTAAAATGTAATATTAAATTCCTGTCAGTGCATGCAAACGATTTCTCAACTCTTTCCACAGTTTTTATCAATTCTGTAAATTGTCACTACTGATTTTAAAACCAACTATTATTCCAAAAAAAAAAAGTGCTTCATTGAGAACAAACCTGCAGAATAACTTTGAACATTAATTTGTGTTTCAGTGAAACATAAGATGAAAAACATTTAAAGTTTTTATTAATATTATTAAAATATAATATTCCTAGCATGTTTAGATCAAATCGGTATGTTTTTCGCTAAAATTAAAGTGTTTTGGTATTTAATACAATTCATTTTCGTTACATTGCTAAAAGCCTATTTTGTGGCTTTTTTCTACTAAAATTACGGGTTTTGTTTTATAGAAAAATAATTATTTCAGTGCTACATTATATGTAAATATTTCATGTATGGATAATATTATTTTCTACAAATATTGGTTACTTTGAGGCATCGATTTGTGCTTTTCCCCTATTTCAAGTGTTTTAAGCAAACTGCATTTAATTATTGCAATAAACTGAGTTTATTTTTTGACCACATAACCCTCGTTAATCGAGTGTTAGATTTTTTTCTACTAAATTCGTTTCATTTACAAAACAAAAGTTTTTTTCCTAAGAATATTTTTTTCTTTTTTTTTTTTTTATAAACTTCCCTTCACAATTTAAATGCCTACCGGGGCGCACAATTCACAATATATTTATTATTTTTAAAACAATTTTTTTCTTATTACTGTCCCTTTAAACCTATCCCTTTATAACTTAATAGATGGCGCTATTGACAATTTTCCCAATTGGACGTTTCCATCAATTGCAATTGGATTCTTAAAAGAATATTAATTGGATTTTAACTCCCAATTCAAATATATATTTAATATCATAGAAATTAAACATAGCGATTTCAGCGCCTGAATATCGACGATTTTTTATAGCAAAGACACAAACCATATATATTGAATTGTGTAAATCTTTATCTGTATTTATATACAGTGCAGTTCGCTTTTAACGATAATTGATACAACATTTTTTTCTTCACCCCAAATACATTAATTAATCATATTTTATTTTACTTATAAAAACAACATTGTTATTGTTATTTTTACAAGGAATGTAGATATATATACATATTATTTTCACTTGCACTGGTTAATTCAAACAATGAGATGGAGGGTATCCAAAAATTCGGCACAGCCGAATTTAATCTTTTTTATACCAAATTCGGCACATCGGACTTTAATGCTTCCACTTGTTTTTTATTACCTTTTCCAAGTTCTAAGACCACTTAATTCTTTGAAAAATTAGACTGAACTAGGTGGCTGGTTTTAAAGTTTCGTGTTTTGTAAAAATTTGACAAAATTAATTAAATTTAAGAAATTTCATCAAATTCGGCTGCGCCGATTTTGATGAAATTTTCAGGGAACCTTCAGAATATTCAGGCGGGTGACACTGTGAAGTCTGATTTTTGATTTTCGGTCTGTGGGCGTGGCAAAAGCCAATTTTTATATTGTACGACCAATGACATATACATATATTTATTTTTTTTTGCTTTTTTTATTTAATTTTATTTTTTTGAAAGCCGTTGTCATGTGTTTCAAAACGAGATATCAAACTCTTAAATCGGTTATGTAGTTCCGAAGATATTTACAAAAAACCTATGTTAATATTTACAAAAAGCCTATGTTAATCTTCAAGCTATGTTACACGAACACAACAGCCTCATCCGTCTATTCAAAACAGCCCTAGACCAGATGCCGACAGATGATTATACGGTTGTGATAAGAGCTGACAAGACACCGGCTGGTGAGCATGAGCTGCACTTCAATATACCGGTGATAGGTGACGTCGCAGTTGTTATGGCAGTTGTTTCCAGCTATTCATTTTATATACTTCAGCAAATAAAGGCGATAGAAGGACACAGAGGCGTTGGGCTTCCCATGAAATTACAAATTTTAAAATGATTTACTAATGTGAATTTATTTTTTTAATTATTTATTTGCGTTAAAAAAATTTCGTGAATCACAAATAAAATTTGAAGAAACAACGTTTGCCGGGTCAGCTATTACTTATATTTACATATATAAAATGGAATGTGTGTTTGTTTATTTGTTTGTTTGTACCTTATAGGAGACCAGACCTCTGGACCGATCTTCCTTAAATTTTTACAGCATTTAACTGGGACTCTGGCATGATTAATAGGCTACTTTTTTTGACCACGCCCACTATATACTCCAGCAAGTTAGATATAAACATACGCCACGCCTCCTTTCCTCTGTCCTCTGTCTATTTCTAGAAGAGTTATTAGCCTTAAATAAAAGGTTAGGCAGGACAACGTCTGCCGGGTCAGCTATTTAATACAAATACAATTTTAAGGCAAAACAACGTTTGCCGGGACAGCTAGTATAGTATACAATTTGATCTCAGTTAAAACAATGGGATGAGAACAAAATTCGGATAAAATTATATCTTGTTAAAGATAATATAGTATAATTTATTCAAATTCCATAGAAATTTTTGTAATTCGATACAATTTAATATACCTCAATAAAATTTGATTTGTTTTTAATAGAATTTGATGTTCCGTTTTTCGAATCGAATTATATCTAAACTTATATGATGCCATATCAATTAATATTACCTGGGTACAAAAATTTTCCATTTCAGTTATATATCTTTTAATAAAGGGTCCGCCATCTTACGTTTTTTTTTTAACTAGTGCTTATTTCGTGAATGGTAACACTTAGCTCATGTCTGATTTGAGAGATAATTAGTTTTATCCTTCCGCGGAACGAACATGGTTGTGTATACGCTTGAACAACGCTGGGAAATATTGCGACATTACTTTGAAAATCATGGTAATATTGCAGAATGTGAGCGAAAATTGCGTACGGATTTTGGAAGAAGAGAAGCACTGTCAGATCCATAAGTTTGCCACCTCTCAACTGCGATTTGATACCGTTGGACTATTATTTGTGGGGTGCCGTCAAAGAGAAGTGTTACGCCAACAAGCCAGAGACAATTGACGCTTTAAAGGACAATATTCGTGAAGCCATTGGTGAAATACAGCTGCACACAATCGATAATGTGCTTAAAAATTGGACCGATCGTGTAGGCTACTGCATGGCCAGCCGAGGCAGCCATTTGAATGAAACTATTTTCCATTATTAACCGGAAGGATTGTACTTTCAAATAAAAAAAGAAATTTGAGAAAATATTGAGTAGTTTTTTTTATAGCATTTTTTTAAAAAAAAAGTTATTTGGCGGACCCTTTATAAGAATTTTTTTTTTTTAATTGAGTGATTTGCTTCAATTTAAAATTTTTTTTTTTTTTTTGAATTTAAGCAATATTTTTGATTATTTTCTTTTTTTTTCTTCTCTTTGTAAAGTTCTGCTTTGCGTTATTTTATAGAAAAGTTTTTTAAGTATTATAAATTTTTAAACAATTATATAGTTTACTAAAGTTTAAAGGATATCTTATGCCCAAAATATATTAAACGAACAACATAACGGACAAAATGTGATATAACTTGTTTACTAATGAAAATTATGCAAAAAAAAAAACTTTAAGCGAAAAGAGTTAAGAAATTAATTATCACTTTAGTGTCTAGAATTTTAACTAATGATAAAATATTTTTGCACTTTTAATAAAAAGTTTTTTTTTCTTCCCTTTACTGCAAATTGTCCCAGAGGTAAATAAAGTTTTCCTTTGCTTATTTTTTTTGTACTAAACTAACCATCATATTTAAATACCACTAGCTTAATAAAGAAGGTCCATATTGAATGACAAGAAGAAAAATAATTTGAATAACACTAAAAAGAGAGAATTAAGAATAAAAAAAAAAAACAAAAATGTCCAACTAGTGGGGTGTGTTTTGTGGACATCATAAGTTAAATTATAAAAATCACAAAAATTCCAAAACAAACACAAAAAGGAAAAAAAGTTGAGTGAAATGAAATGTAAAAGTTCAAAAAGTCTTGTGGAATTGCAAAGGATTAAAATTAAAATACCTTGTGTCCTTACAAAACGAAAAAAATATATATATTACGGCGGAAACCGGAAAAACAAAAAAGGTGACACCGGGGTTTATAATTCCATAACTAAAAGTAAAATTTGTTTGAGGGGAATTACAATAAATTCTTTTCTAATAAAAAAAAGGAAATAAAACGTTAAAAGAATAAAGCAAAAATGGAACTTACTAAGCATAAATACAAAAGTTGGTCAACAACGTTCACTTATAATTTTGATTAATTTTCTTTTTTAATAAAATATAAGGAATTTAATTAGATGTTGGAATTTTGAAAAAACTTTATGCAAGACAAAAAAAAAAAACAGATTCATGTTGACAACCAAATTTGTTAAACATTTTTTATTTAATTATTTGCAATTGAAGATAAATTTGATTACACAGTGCAACATTTTTGAAGTCACCGAGTGCAAAACTATTTCTCATGTGGAATTCCTCGAAGTACTTATCGAAACTAACAAAAGTCTATTTGGGTTTAGCTGCTGCTCGGATATATGGCCTCATACATATTTCGGCTAAAACTTGATTTTTCCGAAGAACCAATTGGAATTTAGTTTTTCCTGTCTAAAACAAAGAAAAACTGCGCTAGTGCCTCAAAATTGCAAAATTTTTTTAATAGCTGCCAAACAGTGGGAAATTCAGTTAACTAATCTGCAGAAAAATTATTCCATATAATATAATTCATAATTCTTCAGAACAATATAATACTGGGAAATGCTTTTTCATATTTTCCAGCTGTATTTTACATCGAAAATTCGAGAAATGTAAGAAAAATGTACCAAAAAGCAAAAAAACATGAATATACATTGAAGTTGAAGCATCAACTTCACATTGATCTCACAGAAAAATGTGAAGTTTATGCTCTTGATATTTTCGTTAGTGGTTCAGGTTCATGATCTAAATCATAATCTGAGCTTGATAACGTGTCTGGCTGTACATGAGTATTTCCTAAAATGACCTAGATTACAGGTTTTAGTGCATCCTACACACAAAATAAAAATTCATACTATTTATGAATATTTTATGAAAAATTTTGCCAATGTATTATTTTATGAACTTTTTCATAACATTTACGAACAGTTCATAAAAAATACTGGGAAAGTTTGTGTCTCGTAAATTATGTAAAGGTTCTTAAAATATATCTAGAAACACTTAATATTTATGAAAAAGTACTTAAAAAATTTGCCAATGAACAAAATCCTAATATTTAAGAAAACTTGCATGAACTGCAACAGGTTAGGTTAGGTTATGTTAGGTCAAAAGAGGATTCGGAGAAGGGAAAATACTTCCCTAATCCGACTCAAGTCCCTGAGGACTTACACTTAAGCCAGAATGTCGGCTTGTTGTGCGCTCTAAACAATCGGTCCTATGTCACCTTTCTACCTCAGAAACTGCGTCGCACTGACGAAACTCCTCAACTTCTTCCATCCTATGCCCCTAAGATACCACAATGTGGATGTTGGGTCACTGAATAATATTTCGACCCGCATTCCGGAAAATGCCGGGCATTCACAGAGATAGTGTTTCAAGGTCTCCTCGTCCTCCCCACAGGCCCTGCACACTTCCGAGTCCGCCCTACCAATACGGTGGAGATGGGCCCTAAGTGTCGAGTGTCCCGAGAGGATTTCCATCAAAGGACTCAGTTCCTTCCTATTGAGATTCAGAATTTCCCTCGCCTTGTCCTTGTCCGGGTTGCCCCAGAAAATACTCGTAGTCCTGCCAACACCCGCATTTTCCCAGATGGTCCTATGCATGGTGTCAGCCCAGTCCCCCAGCTCCACCTTGAGAGCTCGAAAAGGTTTAGCGTTCCCAAAGTGACTAATTCTACGAAAGATCCTCCCCTAGCCAAATCATTAGCCACTTCGTTCACCGCTATACCACAGTGTCCCGGCACCCATATAATCTCAATGCGTCTCCGTGCAGAGAAACCGTTAATTTCCCCTTTACACCTGAATATCGTCATTGATCCCACAGAGTCCGTAAATAAAGCCCGGATAGCCGCTTGGCTATCCATGAAAATCACAATATCACCGGTCAAGCCCATGATATTCACCAGCTTAATGCACTCCGTCATCGCGGTGACCTCTGCCTCTAGTACGGTATTATGGTCAGGAAGACGGAAGCATTTGCTTACATTGAAGTCAGCGTCACAGAAGCCCAGTCCCGTTTTCCCAACCAGTTTTGATCCATCCGTGTAAAAGCGGATCCCCCGGATGGTTCCCCAAGACGGTCCCATTTAACCATGGTTCCCTGTCGGGGATTAACGTGCCACAGAGCGTCGTGACAGACCTCTCTGAAATCCTGTCGCAGTCCCATTCTGGGACGCAGTACCCTGGCAACTGGTCCATAAATTGCAATAATACTGGGAATTTTATGTAGCTTTTCATAAATGCTAGGGGAACTAGCAACAATTCATAAATAGTAAGTAACTTTCATAAATAGTATGAACCTTTAAAAATATGAACTTTTTCATAAAAAATAATGAATTTTATTTTTTTGGGTGCAGGCTCTCCGGTGGTTGTTTGTCAGCCCCGCACCCGAATCTCTCATTTTCATTAATTTTTTTATAACCGGCCCATTGAATTTGCGAAAAATGAATAGCAATGGGAATAGTGCGAAGCGAACAAAATGGATATGAAAATATTTAAATTGGCAACGATGATGAGTTTTGTCATTGCTGAGTTTTGGAAAGATGGTTTTCAAACAATTAAAAACTTCCTCATTATCTTTGACGGCCATTTCGATGAATTTCTTAACACATGCCAATTTATATGCGTTAATGGCAGCAATAATATATCATATATATATCATATATATCATATATTTCTTAATTAATCAATTTTAACCGTTTTTCGTTTTCGAGAGTTCTTTGTCTGCAGTCATAACGGAAAGAAAAGTCACATGGTAAACTAAAATCTCGAATTTTTTATGTAAAATACAACTGAAAAATGTAAAAAAGCATTTACCAGAAAAAGAACTCTCGAAAACGAAAAACGTCTAAAATTGGTTAATAATGATAATGAAGAATATCAATGATATATTGCTGCCTCCAATGCATATAAATTGGGGATTGCTAAGATAATTCTGAATAATATGTATTATAAGGAATACTTTTCCCACATCTTGGCGGGTATTTGCCAAAAACTATGAGAAAAGATATAAAAAATGATAATTGTTCTAGATTTTAGCAATTTTTAGGCACTAAATGCAGTTTTTTCGGGATAGTTTGTTTTACACTTTTTTTCTCCTAGTCCATAGCTACAATATCCGAATACAGGAAAATAAAATTTCAATTAGTTCATGTTCTTCGGAAGCATCAAGTTTTAGGCCAAAATATATATGAGGCCATAAAATCCCAACAGCAGCTCAACTACATAAATTTTATATAAATAGAACATTTTGGTTGTCAAAGTTTAGTAATGTTTAGTTAGTCATGATGCTTGTTAGGATTACTAAGAAGACAAGAATGAAGCAAAACTGATGATTAATAGGTTTCTTGTTAAAGGTTTGCCTAATCTCATCAGAGCTTCGGGTTCTGATGAGATCTCTAGCCAAATCGAAATACTAGTATCAACCTAGCGAATATGTTTGATTTGCTTTATTTTTGTAAATATACGGAGGTTGAAAGCTCGTTACAAATTGGAAATAACATACAAATAATCTCGATGTATATAAAAACAAAAAAACTAATAGCACTGTAAAAAATATTACTTGAGCCATATCAACCTAGTTAATGTGTTTGATTTGCTTTATTTTTGTATATAAACGGCTGTTGAAAGGTCGTTATAAATTGCAAATGACATAAAAATAAGCTCGATGTATATAAAACAAAATACTAATAAAACTATAACAAATAGGGTTTTGTTAGTTTCGATAAGTACTTCGAAAAACCGCACACGAGAATGATTTTGCATTTTATATGTTGCACTGTGTTAATAATAATAATAATAAATTAATAATAAGCGGGTTAATTTTCTTATTAATATCAATATGAGGGTAGTTGTTATTACGTTACAGAAAAACTGCTAAACTTTCCACACACAGAGAAAAATTTAGCTTTTTGCCAACTTTTTTATTAGTAATTTCATGCGGTTAGTACAATTATGCACAACAAAGTTTGGTTGAATCAACTGAATTTTAGTTGCTACACCCACAATATTTAGATATCTAACATAAATATCGTTGTGCTAACTGCATTTATAAGTTGTTACCATTAATATACACATTCCGATTGGGATGACACTTTATTTCTCTATGTGCATATTTTTTTTCTTCTAAATATTAATAAAATAAGAACAGCAAAAATAAATCTGTTTACTTTATAATATTTAAGTCATATTCGAGTTGAATTTTTATTTTATTTTTTTGAATTGATAATGACAATTTAATCTGCTCAAATTAGCAAAAACCTTTATGAAATACATGTAGACTAGAAACAGCAAACAAAAACTGTAATATCAACAAAATTTTTGCTTTATTTACCTCAAATTTTGTAGAATGCAAATAACAGTACATTTTGCTAAATCCACAAAGGAGTTTTGCTAAAAAATTGCAATATGCTGATTTCAGATGGGCAGATGTTTATTCGCAATTGAAAAGAAGTCTAAAAAAAACTAAAAATTTAAATTTTTTTTTTTGATTTTTTTGATTTATTTTACCAGATTTATTTGATGTTTTCAATTAAATAAAATTTCGCTCAAATATTACAATATATTTGTAAATTCAACAGATTTGTTTTTGCTATTCTTATGTTATTAATATTTGCCAAACAAATCTGTTATTTTTATCAGTTTTTTTCTGCAACGTAATTTTTAACTAAGTTGTAGTAGTTTTAGCAAAAAAAATGTTACCGATATTTAAAGATTAATTTAAAAAATGTTGGCAATTTTTGGGCTAAATATTGGCAAATTTTTTTGTATAAATAACGTTTTTTTGTATAAATAACGATGTTTAGAATTTCCTAATCCATCCAAGTAAATCATGTATCTTTAAGGCAAAAAATATTGCTTATATTATATTAAAATTATGGATTATAAGGTTAAAACATATTCAAATTACTGCTTTTGCTAAGATTTATTGCAGGTAACATCAATGTATAGATCACTTGGTGCAATATATTATACACCCCCTTAAAATACTATATATCGATATATATTATGACTTAAAAAAAAATGATGAAATTAGGAGATTTTTTTTTCTAAATATTAGTAAGAACAGCAAAAATTTGTTGAATATACAAATATTTATAAAATTGTAGATGGCCTAAAACATATGGTACAAAATGTTTTAAGCAATCTAGTCGGTTTAATATACATATATAAATTTATATGTCTTTTTGCAAAGCCGAAAAAATTTGGATATAGTTCAGAATTAATTAATTCAGAATTAAAGTTAAAATTCTGATTTTGTAATTCTGCAAAGCTTTGAAAGAAATTTTTTTAACACTAAAGATTTTTTTAGTTGTGCGCCCCTGTAGGTGAGTTGGTCGCGTGCTGGCTTATCAGAGCGGGGGTCGTGGTTAATATTCCCACCAGAGGCACTGGTCTATTTTCGCTACAAGGCGCCGAAGGCCATAGTAGCTGGTGCTCGGTTAGGGTAATAGTATATAATTTGTAATTATATGAATTTTAATTAAGAAAAAAAAATAATAAATAAAAAAAAGGATTTTTGACTTAAACATAATTTTCTATAAATAAAATATTATTTGTTTTTTACTAACTTTGAATTTTTTTTTTTTTTTTGGTTTTACTTTTTTTTTTATTAAATTAAAAAAAAAAAAAAATTTTTTAAAATTATAAATTATGAAATGTTTTTCGACCTTCGAAGTGAATGACTTTATTGAATAATTGCGCTCACATGTGTATTTATAAAATATCCTTTATTATTTTATATATCGCCAATATTTCGTCATTTTTTGAATGACATCCTCAGGGAGTATGATCAACAACAAACAGTATTAAAAACAAAATGTTGTTGTTGACCACATTGGGGCAGCGGCTGGAATTTTTTTTTAATATTGTTTGTTATTGTGCATAATCCCTGAGGAAGTCATTCAAAGAATGACTAAATATTGGAGATACATATATTTTATAAATACAAACGTGACCTAAAGCTCAATTATTTAAGAAATAATTTTTTTTTTTTTAATTTTATAAAATTAATCGAAGAATTATTACCAATTATAACTTTTTGCATCAAATTTTATTCAATTTAATGCAACAATATATAATTCTACACTACGAGATGAGACCAAAACTACGATCCATATATACCGAACTTTATATCAATTTATATTAATTCTTATTGATTTATACAAACTATAGAAAACATTTCGTAATCAAATCATTTTTAAACAAGGTATGGAACAATATCAAATAATATGTTGCGCTATATCAATTATTTTTAATCGGGTAGACAAAATAAAACCATAAACAAATTTGAAATTTGAATAATTTTCATTTTCATTGCAAATTTGAAATTTTTTAAGATGCACTCACAAAATTTTAACAGTAACTGATTGTAGTTTATTTAAAAAGTATTTACGAAACTTTGTTTTTTAAGAAATACACATTTGAACCACAAAGAAATATTATCTAACTTATCATACCATTTACACATAAATACTGTTTTTCTGTACCAGTTATTATTTTCATTTAAAATTTTCTTTTACCACAAAAGTTCTTTGTTTTCCATAGATTAAATAAAATTATTTTAAATAAAAAATTATAGTAAAAATTTTAGTTTTTCCTTAAATTTTTTTTTTTTTTTTTTTTTTTTATTTTTTTTTATTTTTTTATATTTATTAATATCATTTAATATACATTTTAAATAATTAATTCTAATTCCGCGAAGCCATTTGGCCTGTCTGCAGAATGTAAAATAATGCTTTAAAAGCTTATATTAAAATTTATATTTAATAATTTATATATGGATAAATTTCAGTTATGTTTTAAATTCATTTAAATAATAATTACAATTTGTATAGTAAAAAAAAAAAAAAAAATTTGTCTTCATTGCGAAGCTATATAATGTTTTTTTATAATTTTTTTTTCTTTTTTTGGGGTTAGATATATTAATTAGATCTACGGGCAATTTGTTAAAAATTTTAGGTAACACTACAGCTAAGGTGTTCTGGCCGTATGTATTGAGATGACGTTCAAATTTAAATCTTCCGTCTGCTCGAAGTCTTGTATTATGGTTGTGATCGATAGCTTTTAAAAATCGTTTATCGTTGAAAAATTCGTTTATAAGTGTTGTGGCATAAATACTGTTGACGTTTAGTATCCCAAGTTCACTGGCGATATTGTTGTATACGATTTGATTATGGATGTTGTGGTTGGTTAAATTGTTGTGCATGTTGTTATTGTTGTAGTTTCTATTGTTGTTTATGAGCATGTTATTGTTGTTGTTAATGACATTGATGTTGTTGTTGATGAACATACGATTGTTGTTGACAAGTGTGTTGTTATTGTAGAGTGTGTTGTTATTGTAGAGTGTGTTGTTGTTGACGATTATGTTGTTGTTGACGATTATGTTGTTGTTGTCGACTATGTTGTTATTGACGAGTGTGTTGTTGTTGTCGACGAGTGTGTTGTTGTTGGTGAGGAGTGTGTTGTTGTTGACGTGTGTGTTGTTGACGAGCATGTTGTTTCTGACGATGGTGTTGTAGTTACTTAAACGTGTTGTTATTGACGAGTGTGTTGTTGGTGACGTGCGTGTTGTTTCTGACGATGATGTTGGTATATGCTATCGTGTTGTTGTTTGGCGAGCTGTTGTTGTGTATTAACGCATTGTTAGTGTTGTTTGTTGCATTGTTGTTTGGCATTTTATTGTTGGAAGTGCTGATATAGATCTTATCGTAATTCAGATTGTTGTTGTGTTGTTGTTTTTTTATTAATATTTTCAAAATTTGATTTTGCGTTTGTTGAAGCGATTTGCAGTACGTAGCGCTTCCCCATGCAGTTATCCCATGTCTGATGTAGGACTCGGCTAATGAAAAATATGCCTGTTTAAGGACATGTATATTCGAGCAGTTACTAAGGTGGTACAAGCTATATGCTGTTTTTCTTAATTTTTTTCGTAGATGCTGTATATGAGTTAACCATTTAAAATTGTCGTCCACGTAGACTCCAAGATATTTGTATGATCTTACTACCTCAATAAATGTTGAGCAATTATCGTCAGCGTTTACGATTTTATTGTGTAGGCATTGGGTATTGTGAAATTTTAAGCTTATATCATTGTGAACAAAGTGGGGAGATTTTATATGCATTAACTTGGTTTTCGCAGCGTTTATTATAAGCCCGTTGTCATGACACCATTTTGTTATTTGATCAAGCTCGTTTTGCATGGTTGCAATGGCTGTGTTTATGTTCTCATTAGAGACAATAATTGCAGTGTCATCAACGTATGCAAATGCCGTGCTATTTTTCAGAATCTTCAACATATCATTAGCATAAATCAGGTACAGAATGGGTCCTAATTTTGAGCCTTGTGGGACTCCGTATTTTAATTGGGTTTCTTCGCTGAATTCGTTGCATACTTTAACGCGATATGATCTTAGCTGAAGATAATTTTTAAACCAATTTAGGCTGATTCCTCTGATTCCATTTCCAATATCCAAGAGATTTTGATGAGACAAAGTGTCAAATGCTTTGCTAAAATCAATGAATAATGCTAAGCAGTGATTTCTTTTATTTAAACACCCATTTATATAATTGGAAAAATTACCCAGAAGTTGATTTATATTTTTGCCTTTTTGAAATCCGTATTGGATTGGATTTATAATATTATATTTTTTAGAAAGCTTGTTAGTCTTCTGACAATAATCTCTTCCAGTACCTTTTCGATTATTGGTAATATGGCGATAGGTCTGTAATTATTGCAGTCGTTTCTTGTTCCACTTTTATAAATTGGGCGTATTATTGATGTTTTAAGTAGTGTAGGTATACTCGTAAAGGAAAATCGTTTATTTTAGAAATGTTGAAGTTAAGAAGAAGAATAAATGTTTTTTCTCTTTAAATTGTAAACACTATAAATTTTTAAATCAGACTATACTAGTTTCTTCCTATTTTTTATGGACAGGCGTCATCAGTGATTTTCCATTTAAATTGTATTATTATTTGTGTATTTATAATTGTCAGATTGTCTCTTCTTAAATTACAAACGTAACAATACTAAGTCATGACCGTTTAGCGATCAGACCCATGTTTACTTCTAAGGATTTGGTAGTTTTTCTTAATTTCTTATTTCATTTTGATAGCAAAGTAAAACAAAATTGTTCATTTTACAAAATTTATTATTAATATGTTTTTTTTTTTTTTTTGTTAAAGCACTGTCTATTTTGGAGGCTCTAACCATTCTAAAACTTCGGGTTTCTAATAAGATCTTTAGCCAGATCGAAATACTAATATCAACCCAGCTAATATGCTTGATTTGCTTTATTTTTTTAAATATACGGAGGTTAAAAGCTTGTTATAAATTAAAAAGAAAATCTTTTATGTTTTCGGATCTTAAGTTAATTTTTTAATCCCGGCTAAAAATGGGCATAATGGATCCATAAATGTTCAATGTATATTATTGTATATGCTCATAAACATGTATGTATATATGTGTGTTACAGTATGGACACATAAATTTCAAAATTTTTTCTTAAACTGCTTTAATAAAAATATATCTTGCGACACATTATTTTGAATTAATTCTGTCATGCTAGGCACGAATAATTAAACATTTTTGAAATCGAACAAATGGTATTCGAGTTATAGAGTCTTGATTTATACTAAAAATGGAGTTATTTTTTTCTGTATTAAAATTTTTTTATAAAAAATTATCTTATTTTTTTTATTTTGTGCTAGCAAAACAGATAAAACTGCTTTTAATTTAAGCATAATTGTGTCAATACTGGTTGAAGGATAACTTGTAAATTTACCTACAAATATCTTGGAAAACAGAAAAATTGCATAGTAAAATTGTTATGTTTTTCAATTTTATACACAAGATTATTGAAGAAATAAATATTAACTTTTGCTTTTTTTGCGTTTTTTTCAAAAAATTGTTAATATTGAAGCAGTTTTTATTCCATATTATAAATAAAAAGTGTTTTCAAAAAGATATAAAAATCCCAAATCGGATGAGAATTACCCGAGTAAAAAAATACCCCAGACAACTAATGTGCCAAATACCACTTGATCAAACATTTCGAGCCCACATCCTAAACTTTTTCGAAATTAAATACCAAAATATATTTTTTTTTACTTACTGGACCCATTAACTGTTAGATATGAAATATTTAATTTTTAGGATGTCGGTATCCTGTCTTAAGGTGACGTCGAAAACCAACAATATTTTTGGGGTATTTTTCAAATCTCCAATTTAAAATTTTAAAAAATTTTGTTCAACAAAATTAAAAGAAAATAGTTTCGCATAGTAAGGTCCCATTAAATATAAAATTTAAAATGAAAATACCAAAAATTACACATATCCCCTGGTTAATTTAGTAACGGCAGCTGTTTAAATTCGGCGGATTTCGAGGGAAAACGTTTTTTTTTTGCACAAAATTCGATCATAGGGTAAAATTTATCTACTTTTAACAAGTAACAATTAATGCTATTCAGAGTTTTATGAAACAAACTACAAGCACCATATTCTGAAAATTTGGTCTAAATCGAACTACGGCAAAGGTCAAATGTCAAGGTCATAGATCAACTTTTTCGAAATTTTGAAGATTTCATGAAATTGATAACGAAAAATGCTGTGGTATCTTCGTATTTGAATGAAAGTTGACTCAATTATTTTCCGTAGTTGGTATTTATTATTTACAAAGCAAAAAATTTTAATTAACCCTTTTGTGCACTTGGGGCCAAAAAATTTCCCAATATTTTTTAACATTAAAAAACGCAGTTTCTTTCAAATATCTGCATATAAGAGGTAAAATTTTTTAATTATAAATAACAAAACATAGATTTACTTTATTTAATTACCTAAAAATCGTTTAATGAATTTAAAATACATATTAAGGAAAACATATTTGAATACATATTTGATGTTTAATTCGCTAATATTGGTTGGATACATCAAAAGTTATATTACTAACTATTTTGAACTTTGTAGTTCCTTGCAGTCCCTTTTATGCAATCATTTTGACCGTATACGGAATATTGCCTTTTAAACCTCTTTTATTATAAAGAGTTTTTGTTTTAACTAATAATTATTAATAAAGGGGATTTTGGCCCATTTCGCCTACTTAGTTGATAGTGTCGCAAGTTCCTTAAATTGCCGTAGGGTGTTGTAATTTATCTAATGCATATAAAATAACGCTCTCTCATAGGATTTAAGAGCATCCAGATAATTCCACTAAGTGGCCAGACAGGGCCATCCTAGTGTCCATTTGGTGCCTCTTTTTTTTTTGTTTTTTTAATTTTGGACAATTTAAAAATAAGGTACAAAAAGTTGTGTGTGCAAAATAAAAATGCATCTCTGTAGCCAAAAATACACAACCTATTGTGCTTTCATATGGTATATAACAATTTAAGATACGCACAACTTTTTATTCCGTTATAGAGTATTATTTCAAAATCGTATCCATTCCCATTAATAAATCAATATTGTGCTTGAATCGATGTTTCGGTGCTTGCAGTTTGTATACCATAGAAATTTCAAAATGTGTTGTATTGGGTCCTGCAATTTGACATATTTCTAATTTCCCCAATCAAATCTATCAAAAAATTTCGGTATTACCAAAAAACTTAATAATTTATTACATGTCCAATACATTTATTAAAGGGTGTACAATAAAATATTTTAAAGAAAACAGCAAAAACCCTATTAAATATTCCGACGAAAAAAAAACTATTCGAATAAAGTAAAACTTTATCTTGGAAGAGATACAAGCAAAAATATATAACACCAGCACCGCCAAACAACAAAGGAAAAGAAACTTTTTTTTGTTTTTTTAATATTACTTTAAAACTTTACCAAGAAAAGGTGTTTGTTCGTTAACTGCACCTAAGTACAAACCGCAATGTTTTAACTATTGTTTATAAGGAATGGTAGCAGAAACCATAATAAGAGGCGTTCACATTATAAAGCAAATGTTAAAAAAATATTTTTTAATTTATAACGAGCTTCCAAACTTCGTAAATTTACAAAAACAAAGCAAATCAACCATATTGGCTAGGTTGGTATTATTATTTCGATCTGGCTAAAGATATCATCAGCAGCCGAAGTTTTAGAAAACCTAGAACCTCCAGAATAGGCAGAGTTTTAACAGAAAACCTATTAATCATAAATTTTACTACATTTTTGTCTTCTTAGTAATCAAACACAATTAATACAAAAAGTGTGTTAAAAATTAAGTTTGATATAATATATATTAGTTCTCATGGAGTGAGTAAACTTGTTTATATGAATGTTTTATGTTTGGCATAGGATTGTTACCTTTTTCAAAACGTGTTCTGATGATGGGAACCTAGAAAATTTCCGAAATAGATCTATCAACACATTACAATTTTATCGCAGAATTAAAAAATTTTTGTTTGTTAAATTTTCTGGCGTTTATTTTTTTCCAACCGAAACATTTAAATTTCTATAAATCTAAAACTCCTAGAAGTTTTTACGGAGTTTTGTTACTGAAAAAAATTGCTGTAACCACTAAATGGTTACTGATTACTGAAAATATTTGGAAATTTTTTACTCGGGATTTGATATGTTGGATAATTTTTTCATTATCGTACATGACCCCATTCCATATTTTTATTAACCTAAAGAAAAGTGGCGAGTTTTTGCTAGAGTATAAGTTGGTGCAAGCACTTGTTAATTAAAGTTAGTTCACGGTTTAGTTACCGTTTTTAAATGAAAATTTTTTCATTCCCCTAAGAACGCTTTTTGAAAACAAGTGTCCACATAACTCAGAACACTGCTTAGTATAAAATGTTCCGATTACAAAATATCAATCATACGGCTAGTGGTTCTTTATCTATATTAAAAAATTAAATGTAATGAAAATATATTAGAAAGGAATTTGAAGCAAAATTGAAAATATAAAAAAAAAAAAAAAATGTTTAAAAGATATATCAGAAATTAATAGTCTTTTAGTCTAATAAATTAATTTGAAAAATTCTGATATTAAATACTTATCATTAAATACCCAGTACAATAGTAAAATCCAAATAACAGGTTGCAGAACAACTTATACTTCATTACAGAAGGTTATAATTACTGTTCTACAACCGATTCTTTTTGTATGGATTTTGTCACTATGATATGACTATGACTCAAATTCGGTTATTTCGAATTCAGTGGGTTGGTACAACTAAACATTAGTTTTCACAATAAAGTTTGGTTAATTCAACTAAATTTTAGTTACAACACCCAACATATTTAGAAATCTAATGTAAATATCGTTATACTAACTGAATTAATAAGCTGTTACCATTTAAATACACTTTTCAATTTGGTTGGCAGTTTATTTCTATCTATGTACAACATGTTCTTTAACTTCCAACAAGAACAGGTTGCTTTAGACCCAGTTTTAGAACCAGTTATGGAACTTCTTCCTGGACAATGTCGCCTTACATTTTGATACCCAGGAAACTGTTCAAAAACAGGTTCTACGCAATTGGTGGTAAACTCAGATATTTTGGAATACATTCTGAGGTAACCAGTTCTGTAAAAAAAAACATATTTTAATGGTTTGCCTATTTACGATTGATAAAAAGTTAAAAAATATGATAACTTGCATTTCAATAGATTATTTTTTAGAAAGCAAACTAGTAAATCAACTTTAATATATTATAAATGTAAAAAATGAAATTTGTTTCATTTTATTTATATGGAAAATTTTCAAAATTTAAAAAATATATTTGATTTTGACATCAATGACGCATGTACACATGAAATACTAGATACAATTAACTTAAATGCGTTCGAGTACATCAATTTAAGCTGGAACAGCAAAAGTTATGGCGATTTAAATTTAAAATTAAAAAAAAAAATAAATAAATATTATAACTTTTGATCAATATTGTTACAGATATATATCATAGTTTTTTGCTAATTTAAGTGCAAAAAAAAAGCCACAGGAAAAGCTTCCTTGTAAGGGTGAGCCAATTTATATAGGATATTTGCCTTTTAATTTGTCTGCAAAATCTGAAACATGAAATTACGAATAAAAAATACGTAGTTTTTGACGGTTATAAATCTTGGATTTCCGAGTTAAAATGTTTGCATAAAATAATGCATTATTTTATATACTGTCAAGGAATAAAGTCTACATACACCCTACGTATTTAAACATTTTATATCAATGTTTAAGGCATTTAAAATAAAGATTATATGAAAAAATATGAAAAAAAAATAAAACATAGACATTTTTAGGGGAAAAACATAATTATTAGCGGGGAAAAAAAGTCTACATACAGCGTGGCAACTCCTTACATCTTATGGAGAAATTGCTGACAGATAAATAAAGTCGTGCTACTGTACAGACGATCATTAGAAATTATAATAATAATAATAGTACCGAAAGTAAGCCATGTTCCAATATAATTGTTACTCCACGAACAATAATAAATGATTTACATAACATTGGATTTAATAGCAGAGTGGCACACAAAAAAACCAATAATTATAGGTTTTTGTCTGCTTGTGTATTAATAATTATAATTATGTAAATTCATATAGTATATAAAATTAATGACTTCGAAAATTTTTAATATGGTGTCATATATAGTTGCGTCTTATCGCATCTCGCTCAATATATTATTGTATATTGCATCTAGAATACGCTAAAACTAATCCAATTAATAACGACGTTATATATACCTAGACATTGCAAAATACAAAATAATATATATTTAGATATTATATCTATTAAAAAAAACACAATTTAAATTTGGATGAAATTATATATAACCACATGCAGAGAAATTTTGTCAATCATATTTTGGATATAAATATGTACTACATAAATACAATAGTGCAATTAATGGCCTAAATCATTTTGTGTATAATTTTGTACACATAATTTACCCCAATTTTTGTCTTTTGAATTGATTTCTTTGTTTCTCATAAATTTCTGCACCTTATACACAAAAGATGTAGGAACCAGAAAAAAAGAACTGTTTCATTTGTAACATTAGGAGTTTTTAACTTAGTTTTAATTTTTTTTAATGTAAAAAACTAAATTAAGTTTCAACGTTTTTTTCCGTGTTTGTTATTCAATGGTGTAAGATACTAAAAACCTCAAAGTTTTCTTGTCAAATAACTTATTTTTTAGGTAATTTCAAGAAAATATTTTGGATAAATTAAAATATTCAAATGGTAAGGAATTTCCTACAAATTATAAAGTTGTAAACTTTTTGCAACTGGCTAAGGTCTGAAAGGATTAATAACGTTGAAGCAAAACACGTATTTGATGGTAATTATTTCTGCAAATATTTCGGATTTTACTGAAGTTTTAAAATCAAAAAGCGGATAGGACTATAGCTTATTTTGTAAATATTAGTATCAGTTCAGATATAAACTTATACCGCTATATAATATCGAATTAAATTATATAGCGCCATTATTTGGATGTAATTTAATCTGATATTATTAAAACTAAACTAGTATATACTTACTAGGGTATTCAATCGGTTAACCGTTACTCGATTAATCGATGAAATCTTGTAGAACAATTGTTCGAGTAATTTAAAATGTCCAATTTCGAGTGAATAATAACTCGAACAATATTGGTCGATTAATCGAGTAACTCGAGTAAATTAAAAAAATATATAAATTTTAGCTTACTTTTAATTTTTTTTTGTATTTTTTAATATTTTTTATGAAGTATAAAATTATGTGACTGTTACAGTTACAGTTTATATTTAAGAAATGTTTAGTGAGCACTTTTGCAAGTATTTAAATTGCTAAGTTTTCGCACGCATTTCTTCCGCATTTTGAATTTATTTATGTTTGAACTAAACTTTTTTTTAGTGTAGAGACAAACAACACATTCAAAATAAAACACCTTAATCTTCAGAGTAAAATTATAAAAGAATTATTGATTTAAACTAATTTGTTATTTAAAAAGTTAAAAAGCTGTAAAATAATAAGTGTTATAATTTGCAACAAATCGATAGTATAAATTGATAATATATTTTGTTCATTTAGAATGAGTGTAGTTTGGAAACATTTTCCAAAAGACGAAAATATTGAAAACAGCAAGAGATGTCCTAAGAGTCACAAACGTTCCAGTGCGTGTACCACTTCACTTATTTACCACTTACGCAAAGATCACAATATCACAATAGAACAAGACGAGCTACCAACAACTTAAAAACCCGTGAATGGTACGATAAGTAAATAAAGGGTCCGCCAAATAACTTTTTTTTTTTGAACTCCTCAACCAATTGGACTTTGTATGGCGTCATACCAAGGTCTTTATGCAAAATTCGTCTCAATGATGTCTCCGAAATGTTCAATTGTTGAGAACGACGGTGAATTGATGTTGATGGCGCTTCACGCACACTTTCTGCCACAGAAGCAATATTCTCGGGTGTACGCACTGTTTTTGGCTTTTCACGCTTTGGTTTATCGATGAGGATGCCAGTTTCTTTCACTTTTTTCACAAGATAACGAACATACGGACCATATTCGTTCAGCGGAAAGATAAAACTAATTATCTGTCAAATCAGACATGAGCTAAGTGTTACCATTCACGAAATAAGCACTAGTTGAAAAAAAAAAACGTTAGATGGCGGACCCTTTATATGTAAAAAAAAAACACCTCATTTTGCTCTCTATTTTGTAGATGTGTTGCTGGAGATAATATATCTGTCTGTACGATGTTGAAAAAAATCGAAAGTGATTTCTTTATTCTTAAATTCAAAAGGCTTAAAAATGCCATCGAGTGAAGAGACCATATCGAGCTTGATTGATAAGTTATTAAGTAAAAAAAAGCATTATTCTTATCAGAAATAAATATGCATATGAAAAAAATACATATGTATGATAAAGATGAAGAAAGCGAAGACGAAAGTGATGATGAAAGTTGTGACATTGATGACCAAAATGAATTTGGACCAACGAGATGGTTTCTCAAAGTCGGTGTTTATAAAAACGAAAGAAAAAAATAGATAAACTTTAAGAGTATATTATTTTTGAAGATTATTTCAGAAAATCTTCTTAATTTCGTACAAAAAATCTTAACTTCTGTATATTTTTATTTCATAAAAAAGATTCATGAATTTTTAATGTTGTATTTTTTTGTGTTATGAAATTCCAAACTAAGAAAAACATTTTAAGTGTTTTAGAAAACTACAACATTTATTTATTATAAGTGTTTTAAAAGATCTTAAATTTTTACTTTACATAATGAATGATCTCAAGAAATGTTTTTTTTACTTTTATTTTTACTTGTATTTATGAATTCGCTTTATTGGTTAATTATATTGCTTGTTTTGTGTTTTATATAACTAATAAAATATAAAACCCTACAAAAGTTTTTATTTTTTTAAGTACAGTTAATGAATTAAAATTTTTGACATTATTCGAGTTACTCGAGTTACTCAAGTAATTTTAAGATCTTGCTCGCTTAATCGAGTAAGTTAAAAACCTCAAAATCGAGTTACTCGTTTACTCGAACAAAAGCAAACGCGAGTAATTTGAATACCCTAATACTTACACAATTATGTTTGCCCATTTCTCGAATAAAACTGTATTACATTATTACATTTTGCTTGATTATATAAAGCATCATATTAATTTTTTTTAATCGGGTTATTAGAAATCGAAAGTTTCTGTGTGCACTAGGGTTATAAGTTTTGACTTTTTTTTGCAATTATCAAATTTTAGCTGCCCTTTTCATATATTAAACCATAAAAATATAAAGTAACGCAATTTTATTTTTTCGCGGTTTAAAAAATGTTTCGCATAATCCTCTTTTGTTTAGTTAAGCTAAAAATTAATATTTAGCTAAAATTTTAACGTAATTAGACAATAGCTATGCATATCCAACTTAAAGGACACAAACGTTTTTAAATATGACGTGTTTCGCGGATTTTGGTAAAACAGATTAAAGCGTTGTTTCGCGATATCCGAGGGGGGATCAATAAGTCCGTGACTTGTTGAATCAAACACAGTTTTTTTTTTTGCAAAAACAAAATTTATTTCTCAATATTATTTCATTATAGCTCAATGCACTTAGTCCAACGTTTCTTCAATTTTTGTATCCCTTCCAAAAAATAGGATTTTTCGAGGTCCATAAAATAATTTCATCGTTGGAGTTAAATCTCTTTCCACCGAGCCATTTCTTTAGGTTTGGAAATAGGAAATAGTCCGGAGAATATGGCGGATGAGGTACCAATTCGTAGCCCAATTCATGAAATTTTGCCATTGAGACTGCTCACTAGGGCAATAACTTTTTGCATTTTTTGCAAATATCAAATCTCCCCAGACAAAATCGTGTAGGGCATGGACAAATATTAAGAACTGCGTTTTTAGTTTTTCGCTATCGTTAAAAAAGGTTCCGCACCAAACGCGTTAAAGTTTTGAATCAAACAAAGTTAAAAAAAAAACTTTTTTTGATGCCTCAACGTCTGACCATCACATCTATATAATTAAGGCATGCTGATATCAATAGTAAAGTCCGTTTTCGAGTCAATGGAGTAGTTTTCTTCCAAATTTGCTTACTTACATATGTATAAACCATATTTAAAAAAAATTGTTATTAAAAAAAATTTAAAATAAATATATTAAAGGCATTTTAGAAATCGCTGTCGGTGCGCAAGGTTTTTTTTACCAAATTGAACTGAAATAGTTTTTTTATCATTAATACAATATTTGCCATTAGAAAACCCCTGGGGAGAATGTTGTCCAAAAAAAGTTATCACCCTACTGCACACGTGTGCACCCGTGCATAATCTTGAAGAAAAAATACTTTTTTCTTGGTAATATGGGGTCGTTAAATCGATACATTGAGTTAGCATAATATTCGCCGGTTATTGTTTTTCCCCTTTGAAGGTAATCGATGTGGATTTTCCCGCATGCATCCCAAAGAACTGTTACCATAATCTTATTGGCCGACAAACTTACCTTGGAATTCTTCGAAGCCGGTTCACCTGGAGAAACCCATTTTTTAGACTGCTGCTTGGTCTCCGGAGTGTTGTAATGGATCCATGTTTCATCCACAGTTACAAAACGCCGCAAAAACTCATTCGAATTGCGGTTAAACAACTCCAAACAATTCTTTGAAGTTGTCGCATGATAACGTTTATGGTGAATTGAGAGCAAACGCGGCACCTATCATTTAAAACTGATCATTTAAAATCGAAACCACACTGCCATATGAAATGCCTATGGCATCAGCAATCTCACGCACTTTTACTCTTCGATCGGCCAACACCATAACGTGATTTTTTTTTCACATTTTCGGTGTATTGACATCAATTGGCCGTCCAGAACGTTCAGCGTCATTTGTACTTGTGCAACCACAACAAAAGTCAGTAAAAAAAAACTGTTTTACCATTGAAATCGATGCTGCAGAGTCCCCATAGTATTTATCAAGCTTTTGCTTGGTTTGATTGACGGTTTTTTTTCGCAAAAAATAATGTTTAATGAGCACTCGAAATTAACTTTTTAGACTAGTTTGTTTTTAAGTTTATTTTATCTGTGATTTTTTTTTTTTTTTTATTCTTAGAGTTTTTTTTTATATATTTTTTTTATTTGATAATTGCTTTGTAATACCTGCCAATAGTTGCTCTTTTAGGTCATTATTAAACACAAAAAAAATCACTTGGGTAGCGCTATGTTCAGAGGTGCCCCAACATCATAAAGTTTTCACTTTATGTGTCTTAACTTCTGGTATTTTATTATTTTTAATCAAGTTCAATTTTGTTGTTAGTTGATCTAGTTTGCTATTTTTTCAATGTTACTCGGGTTTTAAGTTTGTCATTTTCCACAGCTCATGCGATAGCTTAATTGTGCCATCTTTTAGACCTAACCATAAAAAACCAGAACACTTGAAACAAATAGCTTCGCCGCCTCAAAAAAAAAAAAAGATATTACATTTTCCATCGTTAGGCCTTGCCTGCGATCGTACTGGAGTTTCTGTTTTAAAAGATGTTGGCATTATTTCATCAAGTGGTGTTATCGATCTTTCGAAGTTGCGCCGTGAGAGAGCTAAAGTCAGATCAACTCTAAAAAAAGCAAATCGCAATAAAATCATTCGCGGTATGTACTTTGATGGGAAAAAGGACAAAGCTTTGGTTATTATTCAGAAAGAAGGGAAATTTTACAGAAAACGCCAGATTGAAGATCATTATGTGATTTTACCGGAACCAGGAAGCGACTATTTCGGGCACGTTACAAGTGAGTTGGGGACTGCTAAAGGTATTAACGATACTATAATAACTCACTTGAATTTTAAGTCGGTAATACTGAGTGAAATAACTGTTGTTGGCTGCGATGGAACAGTAGTGAATACAGGTTTTAAAGGTGGTATTATTCGTCTGATGGAAGAAGAACTAAACAGACCATTGCAGTGGTTTATCTGTCAGTTGCATTCTAATGAACTACCACTGCGACATTTGTTTTTACATTTAGATGGAAAAAATACAGGACCTAAATGCTTTTCAGGTGCCATCGGATCTGAATTACAAAATTGTCAAACAAGGTCAATAGTCGAATTCACCGCTATATCAACAGTATTACCCGAAATTACTAGGAATGAGTTGAGTACCGACCAAAAATATCTATACGATATAATGATCGCTACCAGCACTGGTATATTCGCTTCTGATTTAGCCAATATTAACGCTGGACCCCTTAACCATTCCAGATGGCTAACAACAGCTAATAGAATACTTAGATTGTATGCCACTAAAACTGAACCCGAAGAAAAGTTAGTGGTATTAGCCATGTACGTGATGGAAGTTTATGGTCCGATGTGGTTCACAATAAAATGTAATCCCTCGTGCACAAAAGGAGCAAAGCACCTGTGGCAAACAATTAGCCTGAGTTGCTATTCAAACTCTAATTTAAAGATGATCATTGACAAGGTAATCCAACGAAATGGATATTTCGGTCACCCAGAGAACGTTCTTATTGCTATGCTTGGGGATGACAGAGAAATAATTTGGGAGATAGCATATCAAAGAATCATAAAAGCAAGATCAGTATATGCTCGAGGACTTCGAACGTTTAAGGTGCCTAAATTCAATTTCGATGCCAAAGATTATGCTGACATTATTACGTGACAAGACTGTAAGGTAACTGAGCCACCTCTCACTTTAAATATGTCTGATGAAGCCTTGAAAGGCATCAAGTTGGTGACAGAAGCTTCAAGTGCAGTTTGTGGGGAGAATAAAAGAGATGGTTTCATTAGGGCAAGACTACTATCGCGTCAACAAATGCCTAATTTTAATTCAAAAAAACAATTTAATATTTAACTGTGCATTTTTATATTTAATCATTTAATCATTTAAATCATTTAATCATTTAATCATTTAATCATTTAATCATTTAATCATTTAATCATTTAATCATTTAATATCATTTAATCATTTAATCATTTAATCATTTAATCATTTAATCATTTAATCATTTAATCATTTAATCATTTAATCATTTAATCATTTAATCATTTAATCATTAATCATTTAATCATTTAATCATTTAATCATTTAATCATTTAATCATATAATCATTTAATCATTTAATCATTTAATCATTTAATCATTTAATCATTTAATCATTTAATCATTTAAATCATTTAAATCATTTAATCATTTAATCATTTAATCATTTAATCATTTAATCATTTAATCATTTAATCATTTAATCATTTAATCATTTAAATCATTTAATCATTTAATCATTTAATCATTTAATCATTTAATCATTAATCATTTAATCATTTAATCATTTAATCATTTAATCATTTAATCATTTAATCATTTAATCATTTAATCATTTAATCATTTAAATCATTTAATCATTTAATCATTTATCATTTAATCATTTAATCATTTAATCATTTAATCATTTAATCATTTAATCATTTAATCATTTAATCATTTAATCATTTAATCATTAATCATTTAATCATTTAATCATTTAATCATTTAATCATTTAATCATTTAATCATTTAATCATTTAATCATTTAATCATTTAATCATTTAATTCATTTAATCATTTAATCATTTAATCATTTAATCATTTAATCATTTAATCATTTAATCATTTAATCATTTAATCATTTAATCATTTAAATCATTTAATCATTTAATCATTTAATCATTTAATCATTTAATCATTTAATCATTTAATCATTTAATCATTTAATCATTTAATCATTTAATCATTTAATCATTTAATCATTTAATCATTTAATCATTTAATCATTTAATCATTTAATCATTTAATCATTTAATCATTTAATCATTTAATCATTTAATCATTTAATCATTTAATCATTTAATCATTTAATCATTTAATCATTTAATCATTTAATCATTTAATCATTTAATCATTTAATCATTTAATCATTTAATCATTTAATCATTTAATCATTTAATCATTTAATCATTTAATCATTTAATCATTTAATCATTTAATCATTTAATCATTTAATCATTTAATCATTTAATCATTTATCATTTATCATTTAATCATTTAATCATTTAATCATTTAATCATTTAATCATTTAATCATTTAATCATTTAATCATTTAATCATTTAATCATTTAATCATTTAATCATTTATCATTTAATCATTTAATCATTTAATCATTTAATCATTTAATCATTTAATCATTTAATCATTTAATCATTTAATCATTTAATCATTTAATCATTTAATCATTTAATCATTTAATCATTTAATCATTTAATCATTTAATCATTTAATCATTTAATCATTTAATCATTTAATCATTTAATCATTTCATTTAATCATTTATCATTTAATCATTTAATCATTTAATCATTTAATCATTTAATCATTTAATCATTTAATCATTTAATCATTTAATCATTTAATCATTTATCATTTAATCATTTAATCATTTAATCATTTAATCATTTAAAATCATTATATCTTATCATTAATCATTTAATCATTTAATAATTTAATCATTTAATCATAACATTTAACCATTTATTTAATAAATGATAATATAAAAAAAATGTTTCTTTTTTTCTGAAATTCAATTGTGTTCAGGCACCTCAAAGCATCAAGATAGTCGGTGAAATTTTGTACGTTAAATTCATTTATCGCAAGGCAACTTTCATCGCTATGACGTTGGAAAAAAAAAGAATTTTGAAAAAGTCCATACATTTTCACTCACCTTATTAATTTAATCAAAAAAAAGCATTATAATTGAAGTAGAAAAGATCATTGCATATCTAAACTGTATATGTTGGTAAAGAAACAGATTCTTAAATTAACAAAACATGAAAAAATGGACCCTTTTTCAAAATGGTCCAGCTCACGAGAGGTCAAAGCTAGAGCCGAAATATTTTAGATGTCATCATAAAAAATACCAATGTTCATTTTGAAGGGGGGTACACCTTGCACGAATTTCGCTTCCATACAACTTGAGTCGCTCGACTGTATATATTATCATAAATAAACGAATTAAATTGAAAAATTAACTTTTTTCGATTTTTAAAAAAATCCACGAGGTTGCACGATTTGAACAGCTGTTAAACGCAAAGTAAATGACGAAACTTGCTCAAAATTTACCAGTAGTCTATTAACAGGTGGTACTTGATGGGAGCAGTAATTCATTTCATATAACTACGAGGGAAGTTTGAAAAGTCACGGACTTATTGATCCGCCCTCGTAGACATCAAAATTCACAAAATAATGAATAAGTAAAAAGTTATTTCTAATATGTTGCGCAGTCAAAAATGCATTTTAGGAAAATGCACTTTATGCGGGAGGTTTTTATTTCAAAATTACCTGAAAAAAAGCGATTTATATTATTAATACGTTATTGACCATTACGTGCTGATAGGTAAAAATTTAGCAAAAAAAAGTTGTAATCCTAGCATGCATATATTTTTATAAGTTTCCCCGGTTTACCAAAAATTCAAATCAAATGAAAGCAAATTCCTAGCTACGTACCTGCTTCATACCATACATTTGTTGCAAGTGTTTAAACTTGTTGGGTTAATGTGAGCGGTGTTTTAGACTGATTTAGATAACATAGACAATGCAAACAATGATAAAAATGCAAGTATCCTATAAAAAACGAAAATCGAGAATATTTTAAAGATTCTTCTATTTCTTTCCAATGAAAAGAAATAGTTTTTAGTAAAACTAAGAATAATCTTTTGCTTTGAATTTCAACTGAAAATATTTCTTAACTACGTTTTTGTTTTTTATTCAACATAACTTTTCTAAAGGAACCATTTAGTTGGTTAGTTAGTTGCCCCTGGTATTCATTTGTTATTTACTCAGAAAAATTAACGCATTTCTCAGCCAACACCAGATGCTATTTGCTAACTACGATTAATGCTCGACCTCATCACAGGCGAAAATGAACGACCAAAAAAGAAAAGAAATTTAAAGAAAGAAGACGAAATAAACTTAACTGAAATTCATGTGTTAGCAGTTGGTGGTTATTTTCCAATTACAATCAACTAAAAGTTTAATAAAGGAGCAATATATATTCAAAACCAAGACAACCAAAGACTAAAGAAGTTCTTTAGGAAATTAAAATAAACTAATTACCTTGTTACATAACATTTCAGTTTTCATTTAGTTTAAAATCATTTCAAATTTGTTTGAAAAACTTTAAATGCTAAGAGATGTTTACATAAATTTTAAATGAATTCAAACGAACATAAAAAGACAAACTGTTAAACTCAGGTTTCATATCCATACAATTTGCGAAAAGTGAAACCTTGTGAAAAAAGTGGTGCAAATATAATCGGTTTAGATACACCTAACCCGCGACCTGTCGTGATTTTCTAAATAGTACTGCGTTAAAAGGGTAATATAAAACCTAAATAGGTTTTCAGCAGAATGTTCATTAGTGTGTCCCAAAATAATCACGTGACCTTTAGGAACCGAACTGCGTTAAAAGTGTAATATAAAACCTATATAGGTTCTGAGCAGGTACACTAAAAAAAAAATCACTACAAAATCCATTAAAAACAGCATATATCTACGTTTTGTTCCAAATATCGCCTTAACAACACAACATTTCGAAACGCTCTAAATTCAGATTTGAAGTGCTAGACTACTAGCACTTCATTGCACTGCTGCTTAAACCGTAATGATAAAAAATGTAGTTTTGACGAATTTTTAAAAAACCACCAGAAATTTTGAATGGTTTTGGACACACATATAAAACTGTTTTGTAGTTGCAACCGATTTATTTGCCAACCGAATTTTTGTGGCTCCAAGTTCTATCATTATTATTAAATTTTAATACTATTGTAACAACCGACATTTATTTACAAGTCTCGAAATATTATTGTAACAATTGAATATTTTATGTTTATGGACTATAATATTCTATAAATAGATTCAAATGCGTTCAACAAAATTTATTTTATTAGTACAAAAATTATATGCCTCAAACTGGGCTCGAACTGGCGATCTTCCGTTTGTCAAGCAAGTACTTTACCTCTAGCCTAAACCCAATTTAAATATGTTTTTTTTTATTATTTCAACCTTGAATATTTTCTAATTTTAATTTTAAATATTTGTCTAAAAATAGATTTGTATGTACAATAGAAATTCGGTTGCTAACATCAATATTTTATTAGAGTTACCAAAACTGTAAAAAAAATTCATATCATTTTAAAATTATTTTATTAATACCAAATTCTTCTCCGCGAACTGGACTCGAACCGGCGAGCTTCTGCTTGTCAGGCAAATACTTTACCTCTAGCCTGAACTCAAATTGAATTTCTATTTTTTAATCTCTACCTTGAATATTTTATTTATTTCAAGTTTAAATATTAGTGTCTAAAAATAGATTTGTATGTACAACAGGGATTGGGTTGCTAATCTTAATATTTTATTAGAGTTACCAAAAAAAAAAAAAAACTTTATGTTATTTTAAAATTTAATTTAAATTTTTTTAAAATTAGTAATGAAAACTTATATTTTACATAGAGTGATTGTTTTCAGAAAAGTGGCTGGTTGTTGCTATTAAAGGTAATGAAGAAAATGCTATTTTTTAAATATTAATCAGGATACAAATATTTGAATGATGTGACTGTGTTTCGGAAAAAATTATATATTTTCTGTTTACAATATAGTTTAACTTTTCTAATGATGAATTTTAAGTACTTGCAATTAAAATTATTAAATAATGATTAAATTTTGTTGGTTAAAATGGAATTCCAACCACTTTATTCTCTGTGTGCAGAGTACGTATAATAAAATGCTGGTCATTCTAGTGTTGAACTATTTTTGAAAGAAATTGTTCAACATTCTCTGGCGAAAACTTTTTATCTTTTATTTAACAAGATAGGCCAAACGAGAACCGATTTAAAAATTAACTAACTTTTTGCTAAATAAATGACAAAAAATTATTTAAATTTCTTATTCAACAAAATTACAAAAATGTCGATGACTTTCCTGAAATAAAATTTAAAGTGTTATTTTAAAATTATTTTGTATTTAAGCCACATACAAGATTAAACTTCCAAATAGTAATGTGTCGCTAAATAAAAAAAAAAACTTTTTTCCTCTTATTCTCAAAATGTTCACAAATCGTTTTCGTTTAAACAATTGCTACTATTTTAGTTGCCAAAGCGACAATGATATTACAAAATTCGAAAAAGTTTTTCTTTCTTATCTTTTGTAACTAGATTGTTTCATTGCAAAATTGTTGTGGTTAATTAATTACATTTACATTTAATACAAATTAAAGTTAATTACACTATTTTCTTTTACAATTGACGATTATCTCAACTTTCTTGTCTTAACCAATTTAATTTTGTTATTCGTTGGTAAAATATATTTTTTTTTGTATACTTTTTTTTCATTTGTCTAAAAATTAATTAAAAATCTTTTTTATTTACCCCAAAGGATAATTTATAGAATTTTAAATAAAACTGGTTGATTTTGTATAAATTTAGTTTGTTTAAATCATAAATATTATTGGCCCAGTTTTAACT
Organism: Delia radicum; assembly: GCA_021234595.1. Taxonomy (NCBI): domain Eukaryota; kingdom Metazoa; phylum Arthropoda; class Insecta; order Diptera; family Anthomyiidae; genus Delia; species Delia radicum. Next base: position 87,630,902 of record CM037851.1, on the reverse strand, counting down.
ATAAACATAGAGTGGATGAAAAAGAAAGATGTTCTTTACTTTACAGTTTATGCTTTATTTGTACATTAAAGACGCCATATTGACTACTTCTGCATTATGTGCCATCATCTTTCGTTTTGTTAACTAAACACCAAGAACTCGTTATACTGCCACATGATAATGTATTTATGAGTTTTTAATTTGTAAGTTATATAAGGCAATGAATGCTTTAAAGCATTCATTGCTTTAAAGCAAATAATTGTTTTATTTTGGAAAACTAAGTTACATATATATGAGCCGTTTAGCGATTGCAAGGGTTTTTTTTGTTGAATTTTACTTACCAAAAACCATAATAATAAATGACTATTAATTAATGAAAAATTCATAAAAGTTTGTTATTTTTTTTAACACATTGTGGCTTTTAGAGTCTAGTGACTTTAGAGATATATTAAGGGGAAGAATTAAATAGGAGTGGCACAATAATCAAAATAAATTCTTATTTTTCTTTAATTTTTATTAAAGTCACACAGCAAATCTATAAAGGTTTTCTAATTGATGTGAAATTTAGATCATTATAAGGGCAAACATGTTCTACTATGTTAAAATATTTATTAAATATTTGCTTTAATTTGAAACCAATTATTTTCTAGAGAATACATACATGCATGTATGATATTTTATAATAATGGTTGCCAATTGAAAACAATTATCACACAAAGTTTGGGATAATGGTTTACAAAATTTTATATATAAGTCATTCCAGAAGGTCTGCTGAAAAAATGTGACTTTTTCTACATCAACCATTCCGATATGCACTTAACTTGGTATATGTCTTCTGCTACACACACACAAAAAAAATAAATAAAAACTCATTTCATTTACGAAAACCACCGATTCAATAACTTTAATTGCTGAAATTCCGCCAACCACAAAAATTGTCAATTCAACTAGAAATTGATAGCTCTTTAATTGAATTATTTTCCAATTAAATAATAACTCATTTGATTAAAAGTGATCTTCCCTGTTACTTACAATTTAGAAAAATTTAAATAAAATATCCACAAACACTACTCCGTCTTTCCTCTTTCCCATACCCTATTTTCCTGAACTGCATGAGGGGGCATCTCCTGAGTATTTTTTTTTTTTTTTTTAAAAAAGAGAGGCAACACTCAGGAAATACTTTCTATATTTAGTGTGTTGCTTTCTTTGGAAAGGGATAGTATAGAGATGAAAGGTGGGGAAAGATGAAGGGCTTTAGACATGGCAACACTGTAATTGCGCGAGATGATAAGTCTTAGAACAGTTGTTGCTCGCCACCTGATGGAGAGTTGGCGAGCTTATTGAAGCTTTTTGGTTCATAGCCCTGATTCATTATTTTACTTCGGTGGGGTTAATTGCTATGGGAACACCGAAGGTGGACATTGCGATACGTATGAGGGATAGAAAAAACTCATACATATTATTTTGATGTTGCCGGCACCGGGGATCGAACCCGGGACCTTCTGTGTAAAAGTCCAACGCGCTAACCATTACACCACAACGCCCACAAAAAAAAAAAATAAAAATATATCGTATGTCATCCTAAAAGCCAAAAAAAAAATTTCTTCTTGCTATACCAAAATTTTTTTATTGAAGTGTTGTTGCCATACCAAATGTTGTTTAACAGCTTGAATTTTATAACATTGAATTTAAACCGGCATGAAATTCTCATTTAGTTAGCAGATTTATTTATATTTTTTTTTTTTTTTTTTTAATTTTTTTATTTTTTTTATTTTAGTAATTAATAACCATGTAATTACAAATTATATACTATTACCCTAACCGAGCAATAGCAACTATGGCCTTGGGCGTGTTGTAGCGAAAACAGACCAGTGCCTCTGGTGGGAATCGAACAAACGACCCCCGCACTGATAAGCCAGCACGCTACCAACTAGCCTACCGGGCGCACCTATTTATACTTATGTGAACAAATTCATACAGACATTAGTTTTTTCGTTCTATTGAAGCGTAAGGGTTATGAGAATTTTTTTCCGATTTTTTTTGTTGAAATCGGAGTACTTTTTTTTTTTTTTGTTTAAAATAGTTCTTAATTAATTGTTTGCATTTGCTTTCTGTTTAAAAACAAATTTAAACTTTTATTAAACAAAATTAAACTTTAAAAATTACATTATCAATTTTATGACAATGTTTTAGAATAAATAAATATTCAGATTTAAACGGGCTGTGCTGTAATTATTTATTTCGAATTTTGAGTAGATTTTGGGTAGTTGAATCTGAAAATTCAATTTTTATCCTTTTTCCTTGTCAGAATAATCGACAGGACCAATTTTTGAGCTGTGACCATATGGTCACGCTAGTACTGCTAGGGTACAGGTTTTTTTTAGGTGCAAAATTCAAATTTCTAGGAGAAATTAAACACGGTTTTTTAATTTATTGAAATAAAACTTTATTAAGAAACAAGAACAATAGTTTTTCATGTGAGCACAATGAAATTTTAGTTTCAAGAAGTGTGATAAGCTGCAAAACAATTAACACAAAGCCCAACATTGCATTTCTCGCAAAAAGTTCTGCCTACACTTTTGCATAAATCACCCGCACAACGTCTTCTTTTCTCGCAAGAAGCAACAAAATGATCTGCTCTATCGTACCGGATGTTTTGTGCTAAGTCATCTTCACGTCGCTGTCGCTTTGGCCCTATGTGAATCGGCTGTTGGCCGTAGTGTTTGCAATAGTAAATAACAATTTCGCGTTTAAATTCTAACTGAGTGAATCTTTTTGAACCTCTTTGCAATTGCCAAGCATTGCACTCCACCACTTCTTCCCACGATATCCAATGCGATCGTGATTGACGTTTTGATCAAGACGATCCACTCCACACATAGACTTATTATACTCTGTTATGGCGCATGGTCGAGTAACACATATTATTTCCCCATCTCCTTCTGAGTACCTTGCTGCTGAAGAAGTTGGCAAAGCACCATAGCATGTAGAAGCAACGCAAACAACCGAGTTATCGACCCATTCCGTCAGTTGTATGCCGGTTTCATTCATTTTGATTGTTTCGTAAGAACCGCGAACAGCCTTTGTCATAGCTTTCTTGTGCTTTATCGGGCAACTGGAAGGAATGCGATTCTTTAGAATTGTTCCGGTTGCATTATAACCCCTCGATTTGAGATAGGTAAGCAAAGGGAAACTCGTAAGCAAATTATCGAAATAAAAAGAAAATGGTAACTGGAAAATGGAAAACGTAACTGTATCAACATGGTCACCATTTCGCAGCACCACTTTACAACCCGTCATCAATAGAGCTCGACAAACATTATCGATTAAACCGCCTTCATTTTCTTCAGCATCATCTTCGCCACTTACATTCGTCATAAGGCGGTTGAAGGTAAATGGTATCGATATTTGCACCAAAAACTTCATTCTATTCTTCATCGACCAACTGTTGCAAAAAATTGGCAGCTTCTTCAAGAAGTTAATTTCCTAAGAAATAATTATAAGTTGTCAATTGTAACTTATTAGATTGAAAAACATTTACATTATGCACAAAACAATAAAAAACACGAACAGCAAATAAATCATTAAACCTGTACCCTAGCGGTGCTGGCGTGACCATATGGTCACGACTTAAAAAAATGAAGAAATTCACTAAAAAAAAACATTTTTATCCCAAAACTTCATTTCCATTTGAGAATACCTTTTTTTAGCTTTCGATTGATACATAAATTACATTTAAAGCGTTGAGAAAATTATTTAAAAAAATAAAAACTTACTTGCGATTGCTTGCCATTTGCGTTTTTTTTGACTATCAAAAAGAGTTTCACAGCCCGGGTTAACCCGGGCTGTGAAACTAAATTACTTAACTTAATAAAGTAATAAACCTAATGAGAATTAATATCTAATCTAATTAAAATGAATTTATAATATTTATTACTAATACCACTTAACATAAACATTTATAAACAACAACTACATAAATATTACAAAAAACAACAAGAATGTGTTGATGTTTACTTTTGAGTGATGATATAAAAAAATTTCAAGCAAGTTCCGAATTTGAGCAAATATTTAATTGTTTCAATTAATTTTTAATTGGCAACTTTTAAAGTTTTCAACAAACTTATTTAAGTGAAAAAAGAGGGAGATATTTTTTTCTGTGTTATAAGTTTGAGAAAACAGTAGGTTTTATTATTTTTTTTTAAATTAATATTTAATTAATTTATAAAAATACCTAGGGTAGACCAAGGACCATTATCCACTTTTTGTTTGAAGTGCTGTCTTTATCAAACCAATGAAGTTTTTCGAAAAAATATGTTTAATCATAAGATTTACACATTCTGGCTTATTTTTTTTTTTGAATGCATAAAATTCCCATGATTCCTATGCCTTATATACAATTTGTAATGTTTTTTAGAGCAACCTAAACCAGCTAAACTTCTACATCTCTTGGGTCAGAATTCACAATTGAATTTACTCCAAAAGTGTCCTTTTTATTCGGGCTAATAATGTGTCTACCTTAGTTATAACAATGAGTCTACATTAATTTAGAAAAGACAGCGCAAACGCTGTCGAGGACAAGAAATTCCTAGACGAGGACAAGAAATTCTCATTGAGTTTGTGATTTAACATAACAAATATCTCTAGAAATTCTAATAACAAAGTCCCCTGAAGATTTCCTTAGGCAGGAATGAAATCCGGATAGGGACACGCCTACATCAGATTGCTTTTCACAATTTGTTAAATAAGTTTTGGGACTTTAGCACATTTAATTACTATAAATGCAATTAATGTTTATCCCGATGAAAATAAATTTAAATAACAAATATGCAGGTGCTTGTGCAAATTTAAATGTAACTGACACTAATAGAAAACATATGATTTTCTATTGTTGTTTTACTTGAATAAACGTCACTACATTGCTAGGTCTGTCAAAAAAACAGAGTAGTATTTGGAAGATGACAAAGCCAATTGTGACAATATTTTGTTGTTGTTTTTTCTTTGATATTTTAAATTTTGAATCTCGCTCCTAGACGAGGACAAGAAATTCTCATTGAGTTTGTGATTTAACATAACAAATATCTCTAGAAATTCTAATAACAAAGTCCCCTGAAGATTTCCTTAGGCAGGAATGAAATCCGGATAGGGACACGCCTACATCAGATTGCTTTTCACAATTTGTTAAATAAGTTTTGGGACTTTAGCACATTTAATTACTATAAATGCAATTAATGTTTATCCCGATGAAAATAAATTTAAATAACAAATATGCAGGTGCTTGTGCAAATTTAAATGTAACTGACACTAATAGAAAACATATGATTTTCTATTGTTGTTTTACTTGAATAAACGTCACTACATTGCTAGGTCTGTCAAAAAAACAGAGTAGTATTTGGAAGATGACAAAGCCAATTGTGACAATATTTTGTTGTTGTTTTTTCTTTGATATTTTAAATTTTGAATCTCGCTCCTAGACGAGGACAAGAAATTCTCATTGAGTTTGTGATTTAACATAACAAATATCTCTAGAAATTCTAATAACAAAGTCCCCTGAAGATTTCCTTAGGCAGGAATGAAATCCGGATAGGGACACGCCTACATCAGATTGCTTTTCACAATTTGTTAAATAATTTTTGGGACTTTAGCACATTTAATTACTATAATTGCAATTAATGTTTATCCCGATGAAAATAAATTTAGAGGCCATTTGATTTGATTATTTCCTTGCACCAATATTTGTTCATTAAGGAGAGATGTAGGAGTTTTCGGTACTGGTAAGGTTTCACTGTATTTATTGTCTTTGGCGAACGTTTACCATTTGTGAATCAACTTCTTTGGAAATATTTAAAAAGGAACTACTATGGATGCAGGATTGTAAATGTATCCCAGGTGCTTAAATCAGAAACTGAACAAATTGTCATGTAGGATTTTGTATTATTTCTCTTAAATTTGGTTGGAATATGGGGAGGTGGTTGTGCCCCACTGGCGAAAGCTCCTCATTCGATCCTACTGTTCAAATGGTCATAATTACACAGTAAGTCAAATTTCAACTTTTGAAATAATACACCAATCCCGGGACACGTAAACCTAATTTTGGGCCGTAGAATCTAGAGGTATACTCCACACTTTTAATAGGTTAGGTCAAAGTAAAAAGATATTTGATTTGAATATTGCGTTTTTGAGTGCGAACTCACTTTTTAAATTACTTTATTTATTGTTTTTATATCGAAACACAAAGATATGGCTGTGCATTTTGAGACGATGTTTTCTAATGAAATTTGAAGACTCGAAACATATGAGACTGAGCTAACAGATGTTGGTATAAGACAAACGTTATACCCTAAGGTTTCGGATGGTATATAAATGAATTGTCTCCTCCTAAAAATTGACCACCATCATTGGTAGACTTAAGTTTAGACAAACAAACAATAAATAAGTAAAGTCATTTCAAAAAAGATTTTGGTGTTTTCTACTTAAAATACACTCAAAAAATCTCTTGAGTCAATGCAAACTTAAAATTGAAATATGTCTTTATTTTGACCTAACCTATTAAAATTGAGTATATCACTGGATTTACGACACAAAATTAAGTTTACTGGTCCCGGGGTTTTGGTATATGATTTCAAAAGTTAAGATTGTACTGACAGTGTAATTATCACAACGATTTTTTCCAGTATATAAATATTCTCCTAGTTAATATGGTATTTAATTATTTTTCCTTTTCCTAAAATTCGTTATGGGTCGTGTGTACTCGTTTGATATATCATAACTCCAAGGACTCGTCAGTGGTTTTTTGAAGTGTTAGTTGAACAAAGTATTTTATATTGTTAAATTTCTGTTGTTATACACTCTAAAAAGAACATAAATGTACTACTTTAAATATTGTAATTTTTTGTTTAAATATTCACACAGTGCTTAATGTATTAAACTTTCGTACACATTTTTGCATTAAAAGTAAACAAAAAATAAAGTAATAAGAATGTTTATCAATATATTTTAAAGAATTAGGCATAAAATGTGTATAAGAAAACAAAAAGTGTTTAAAATTGTTTGTGTGTATACATTGTAAAAGCAAATTAAAAAAAAAAAAACAATTACTAATTGTCAACAAAAAAAAAATAATAAATAACAATACAGAACAAATTTCACAAAAAGATATTTTTTATTAAAGAAATTTAGTAAACGTGCCTTTTCTATAAAATGTCTTAATTAATTCTTGAATAATTCATTTTTCTATTCACTCATAATATTTTTTCCGTAAAGACTACTGAATATACACATTGAATTAACTGAAAATCAGTTAAAAACAGGACTACTTACTTTTCGCTTAAAACAATTGTATTTTTTAGTTTATTTTCAACTGTTGAATATTAATTGACAAAATCCATAAAAACAATAGATTTTTTCGTTTATTTCAATAAATTGTTTTTCTAAACTTAAGTCTACCAATGATGGTCGTCAATTTTGAGGAAGAGACAATTTATTTATATACAATCCGAAACTTCAGTGTATATCCTTTGTCTTATACTAACATCTGTTGGTTCAGTCTAATATGTTTCGAGACGTCAAATTTCATTAGAAAACATCGTCTCACAATATAGGGCCATAGCTTTGAGTTTCGACATAAATCAATAAATAAATTAATTTCAAAAGAGAGTTCGATTTCTTTTACATAAGTCAAAATAGCAAAATTTTTATATAAAATCTTAATTTTAACTATAAATTAGTTTAAAACTTGCAAACTACATACTCGGTTTATCCACGTTTCAAAAGGACGCTAATATATTTAAAATAAAGTTTGATATAGTTTTTATTAAAAATAAAAATTATGTTTTTTCGACCTGTAGTTGTGAAAATGAAAATTATTCGTGGCCATACTCTATATTTCTTTATTAGGATATTGTCCTAACAAGTAATCTGTAGAGTTTTTTTCAAATGTATTAATTCACCACTTTCAGGAATGTGTTGAAAGATATATTTCGGGAATTTTCTAAGTTCCCATCACCAGAATACGTTTCGAAAAAAGTGACAATCCCGTGTAAAACATCAAGCATTCATATAAACTAGTTTTCTCATTAAATGAGAACTAATATATGAGTTCGAAGTTAAAGATTATCACCATTGATCAAAAATAAATTGAAAACTTGTTTGTTATGTGCAAGGTCTACCTTTGGTAGATATTCAATACACGCTTTTTGTTTTCTCCTTTTTATTTTCTAAAATTTAATAAAAATTACATCAAACATTTATAAAAGACAAGTACGGTCGTGTTTACTCCCTATTTACCATTTGTTTTTGTTTTTAAACAAAACAAGTGTGGAAACAAAAAGGAGAAAAAACAAAAAGTGTGTATTGAATATCTACCAAAGGTACCCCTTGCACATAACAAACAAGTTTTCAATTTATTTTTGATCAATTGTGATAATCTTTAACTTCGAGCTCTTATATTAGTTCTCAGGTAGTGAGAAACCTAGTTTATATATAGAGTATGGCCTCAAAATTGAATAATTTTCATTTTCATTTAAAAAAAATTTAAAATACTTTAAAAATTTAAAAATACCATAAAATCAACGGTTCCCAAATAATCGGTATGAGTATTTCAGGGGGTCCGCAGGGAGTTCCGCAAAAATTATTGTTTTAAAGCAAATTTAAGAAATTTCCCAACATTTTTTGCAAAATTTCTTAATAATTATATCTTTATAAGAAAAAAATTTGAATAACTGAAGTTAAATTTTTTACAGTTTTATTAGTTTTTTGCTTTTGTATACATCGAGATTATTTGTATGCTATTGTGATATTGATATTGTAACCTCCTTATATCTATAAAAATAAAGCAAATCAAACATATTAGCTAGGCTGATACTAGCAAATATTTCAATCTGGCTAAATGTGTTTGGTTATTTCAACATTTATTTCGATCTGGCTGTAAGGTGTTTAATAATGTTATTCATTATATTGCGCAACATCCGCATAACATAATATTCTAATAAAATTAGTACGGACAATTTTAAATACTTGACATTACCAAATATGTACGTTTTTTATTTATTATTTAATAATCATATAATTACAAAATAAAAATTATTACCCTAACCGAGCAGTAGCTACTATGGCTTTCGGCGCATTGTAGCGAAAACAGACCAGTGCCTCTGGTGGGAATCGAACCCACGACCCCCGCACTGACAAGCCAGCACGCTACCAACTAGCCTACCGGGGCGCACTATGTACTTATATAACCACTTATATGGTAATGATTTTCTATACTGGGTGTATTACTTAATTGCTAAATTTTTCTGACTGTGCTTTGTCCCCATTATCCTTATCTAGTTAAGCATGTACCAACATTTTTGAAACAATTGGCAAGCCTTTAAAATGTATGAAGTAAATTCATGTACACAACAAAAAAAAAAACTAAAACAATTTAACTTGAACTACACTTAAATACTTGTAAAAGTAATGAGTGCATGTGTCTACCAAAGTTGTTGACCAATTTAAAGTGGGGGTTTGCCTTAAAAATTGTAGAACAGTATAAAATGTTCACTTAAAAAAATGTACGTACATAAATGGTTTATAACTACAAACATTTTGTGTGTAGTACACTAAAACTGTAAGAAGGGTGTATAAAATTTGCCAGATTTATTTTATAACCTTAACATTTCTCTTCTAAATGCTTTTTTTTCTACAAACTGTTAACTGATATTATTAAGTTTAGGAGAAACATGGAAACTTTCCTTAAACATGATTGTCTAAAAAACCCAATTAAAGACAGAAAATAGTTAAAAAGAGTCATAAGTTGACACATCGCTCATTTACTTTAAGACTGTCATAAGTCAAAAATTAAGCAGATTTATTAGTAATATCATGCTTTATATTGTGTAAAAATTTCATATTAATATCATGTATACTTTTCGAGATAGAGGATAATATATTTTATTTTTTCTTTAAAGTTTGTGCAAAGAGTATATACTTCATAGAGAAACTGTGCTATTCAAGGATCTCTCGATAATTAGCGAATTCGTACACAACTCTCACTAAGAGAAAAATACAATAAAACCTCTATTTATAAAAAACGTGACCAAATAAATAGAGAAAGAGTGGAGCGAGGCAGATATGGATTGAAAACTTTAAACTCGTTTTCTGGAAAATCGTTCTTTTTGTGTTATTCCATTCTTGCAGTAAATGAGCGACATAATAACAAACAACTCTTGGAGTTTTTGATGAGCACTCGAATCCATCATAAAGTAGTTACTGTTCATAATTTGTTTTTACATTGCGAACAACTTACATAGGTAGATGGGTTGACGAATCATGACATTTGATATCTCGAACTTATGAAGTGACTGTTGTCAATTTTGTTATTGATACGACATGGAACAATATAATGATTTTTGAACTGTTTAGTACCCAGTGTAGAAAACATTATCATATAAATGGCTATATAAGTATAAATTTGGTTATAACAAGTAATTACAATTTTCATTAAAAATGTCATTACTTTTTTATATGTGGATAATGACATATCATAACTAACTAACCAAATTAAAAAAAAATTAAAAAATATGTTGATACCTATATACTTACCAGTATGAACAAAACTAATAAGTCTAAAATTAAATTTCCAAACAAAAACAAAATTTAATAAAAACAAATATTTTTTTTTATTAAAGTTTTTTTAAATAAAATGTGCCCTTATGGGATTGGAACCTGGGACACCAGGTTGTCAGTCAATCGTTCTACCATCTGAGCTATCTCGAGATGTTATACTTAATAGATTAAAACATAAATTACTTGCTTGCACTTAATGTCATTACTTTCAAGTAAATAAATCAAAAAATTAGTAAGGGAATGTTCCTAATTGTGGCCTGTTAATAAAGTGAACCTTTCATATTTTTTCGTGTTGCTGCAAGAATATGCAAAACCTGTCAACTCTCATAGATTTTAATTTCCGCTATCACTATTTTAAAAAAGTTGCGACCTTTTTCTTGGTTTTATTGCGTCGTTTCAAAAAACGCAAAATAAAGTGTAATTATTAGTAAACATAAAAACAAACAGGTATTATATAATTTTCCAATTCGAATTGTTGTAAACGATAATAATTTTATTCACAATTTTAATAAAAATTTTTGATTCCACAAACAAATATAATAAATAAAACACAAATGTGAGAAATTAAATTTTTATTTTGTTCCCTAAAGTGGACCTTTGAGATAATTTCTTATTTAAGATTTTTTCAAGTTTTATTTTTCGACTGTTTTTTTTTCAATTTTTTTAATTGTCTAACAAATTTTATGCTTTCCGAGAGTTTTTTTAATTTAGGTTCATTTTAGGGTCAATGTTGCGAACTCTTGAAGTTGAAAAATGGCTAGATTTGCGAAAAGTTACTTGTTACTAAAACTCAATAATTTTTATATAAATTATTAATAATAATGAGTTTTAACATGAATTTGATTTAAGTTCACATAAAATTTAAATGTTTTCCTAATTTTAAAATATGTTCCCTAAAATTTTACTAAAATAAAAAAAAACATAATTTTAAATCAAATGTAAAAAATACAAGTGAAAATTACTAGGGACACTTACCTCAGACGAAAGCCGATACATGAGCTACAGTTCGCGTATCAACGGGGGTAAGTCTACCGAAACTGCTATCCATCATGTTGTCACAACAATAGAACGGGCACTGGAGGCAAAGAACATTGCCCTTTGTGCATTTATTGATATACAGGGCGCTTTTGACAACACGTCCTACGATGCGATTAGGGTATCCATGGCTAGGAAGATCATTTCTCCAATCATAATTAATTGGACATTGGAGATGCTCCGCTCTAGGATAATCACGTTCGGAATAGGGACTACTTGTAGGACCGTGAATGCGACCAGAGGGTGTCCTCAGGGTGGGGTTTTGTCGCCTTTACTATGGACACTGGTCATTGATGAACTACATGAGGGTCTGAACGACTCGGGTTGGAGGACCTATGGATACGCCGATGATCTTGTCATTTCCGTTGTGGGCTGGGGTGACAGGACCATCTCCGAGCGTATGCAACAGGCTCTGAACTTCACTCTTTCGTGGTGCCGGGAAAAGGGGTTGTCTGTCAATCCGTCGAAGACAATTCTGGTACCATTCACGAGAAGGAGAAAACTTAACCTGTCTATGCCGGTCGTTGAGGGCGTAACGGTTGGCTTCTCTAGCAGTGTTAAGTATCTTGGAGTGACTCTTGATAGCTGGAACGAACATCTTGACCACGTCTCCAAGAAGGCCACCAGGGCATATTATGCCTGCCAGAGGCTTTTCGGGAGAACATGGGGCCTAAGGCCACAAATGGTCTACTGGTTGTTCAATACTATTGTTAAACCGATGATCACCTATGCTGCCCTTGCATGGTGGCCAAAAGTTGAACAGAGTAAGGCAAGGGATGCTCTTAAGAGAATCTACCGTCTTGCGTGTGTTGGCATTACAGGGGACAAAGTGTCACCGGAGTGGATCTTTGATAGATATTTTGATGTGTTATTATTTGACAGAGACATGTGGACCAATCAATCCTGGGAACCAGAAGATGGTTCTCAGGTGTGGTTCACTGATGGCTCTAAGCAGTCGAATGGGAACACGGGTGCGGGCGTCTTTGGACCAGGCTTCCAGCGTGCCTTACCTATGGGAAAATATCCGTCCATTTTTCAGGCGGATATTTGGGCCATCTGTGTCTGTGCAGGGGAATGCCTGCGAAGGGGAACTCGCAGATCTCGCATCTACATTCTTTCTGACAGTCAGGCTGCACTGTGGGCCTTAATGGCTTATAAGGTGTTGTCCGGGTTGGTCATGGAATGCATTCAGACTCTCAATAGGCTCGGTAGGAGCAATTCTCTAACCTTGGGGTGGATTCCTGGTCATGAGGGGCATGAGGGCAACGAGAGGGCAGATTGTCTTGCCAACCGCGGGGCCCGAAAGCCCTTTATTGGTCCTGAACCATTCTGTGCAATACCTGCGGGGTATGTTAGGGAAAAGCTCAGGGCATGGAGAGAGTCTGAATTTTCTGGTTACTGGGAAAACTCTCCTGGTCAGCGCCAGGCTAAAAGATTGATCTCTTTTTCCAGTAGGGGGTCGAGGCGACTCTTGTCGCTTGAAAGGGGGGGTTTGAGGACCCTGGCGTCGTACCTAACTGGACACTGTAATCTCAGATACCATCTGCACAAGAAGGGTCAATCGGACACGGATTTGTGTAGGTTTTGCGAGATGGTGTCTGAGACCTTAGGTTCCTAGGTGATCGCTTCATTTCGCCTTCCGACATCGCGAACATTTTGCCTAATAGGATAATTGGCTTTATAGGTAGCTTGAATCTGTAGGTAACCTTAGGCAGCACAAAAGACCTACATTGGTCACGGTGCATAGTGCCTTCTGATCTAATCTAATCTAATCTACTTGTCAAAAACTTTAAATTTTGTAACAAAATTTTGAAAATCATATAATGTTGAGCACTTTTGAAATTAACTCCTTTTGGAAATTAACTCCAAAACGTGTGGGAAAAAATGGCTAGTGAAAAATTAAATGGCTAAATCTTTCGGCTATTTTTTATGGCTAGATAAAAATTAAGTGGCTAGATCTAGCTCGAAAGCGGCTAAATTGGCAACCTTGTTTAATGTACATATTTCCTAATGTGGACCTTTTGATTTGTTTTGAAAATTTTATACAACTTTTTTAAATTAGTTGCCTTAGGAAAATAGCTGAAAAATTCTCAAGGAGTTGGAATATTACACTTACAGGGGAAGCATCCCGATGGGTCCTGTCCGATCTTAATGATATTTGGATATGTGACAAAGAAGAAAAAAAAGAATGATGAATTAGCGGGTTAAAAGTTGGGACCAAAGTTAAAATAGTTTTGTGTAAAAATATGCCTAAAAATAATCAAAAGAAATTCTGTTTTTTTTGAACGCGGTTTGGTATACTCAAGAAAACAAAAAATGTTCATACCAATATTACCCATGTAGTGTGGTAGGGTTGTCATTTATTGAAAATAATTAAAATATAGGTTAAAAAGCTCTTCAGAAGAAGTTGCTAAAAGCCAAACAATAACGGATGTAGAAAACATTTCATTTAGCTTTATCCAACTATAATTCTTAAACCACTTTTAATATCACTCAAACGACATTTTTTTGAGTAACATAAAATACTTGAAAGTTATCGGACATGTTTCGCATGCGTCTCCAAAAGCTCTTGCATTTGGTACCCCATTTGACTAAAATTTCTCGGAAGCAATTTGGAATAAGGCGAAAAATCTAAAAATTACGTAATTTTTAATCCACTTTTTATCCTTTAAACATGGATTGGGCCGCTAAAAAATACATGTCCTAATTTTTTTTTTCTTTTTTTATCATATATGCACATTTTTTTAAGCTCAGAGTGAACCCATCGGGAGACTTCCCTTGTTAGTGTTTTTTATATAGCCCAAATGCCAAATGTATTGCAACATTTGGGTACATTCACTTACAAGGGAGGTATCCCGACCCGGACTGGCAGATCTTAAAGAATAAAATTCAAGGGACCCGTGTTTTGTTTAGCTGCCCAACCTCATGTTTAGGCGTTACTAAGTGGGGTCAAAAATTACATCATTTTTCGTTTAAACATAACTACTCGGTTAAAAATCAACATATATGTATCTCATGTGTGAACTCATTTATGTTTACATATGCTGGTGTTCCTATATGATCTTAGGTGACCATATATGCTCATAGGTGTTCATATGCGATCATACATGTAATTATTACCTCAATTTTCGTTAATGTATATATATGTCTATGTATGGAAAACCATGATCACACATGTAAATATTACCTCAATTAATAGTGAATTTTATCGTTGATCTATAAGTTTATGTGTGAGATTTTATTCGATCGGTTTGAGATCATGACAAATTTTTCTCTAAATTAACAGAAAAATTATGATTTTTATATGATAATTTACTTTGACTATTATAAAAAACACAGAAAAAGTTATTAGACACTAGCATGAATGGAATGCATTTTCTGACCCAGAGTTCCCAGAGAAGCTAAAACTGAACTTTTAGTAGATGCCAGTCTTCCCACCATTAAAATAAGAGCCCGAGAATATGGTCTTAAAAGTTATAGATGTACAATAAAACCGTTTGTGTCGGAAAAACCTCGGCTTCATTTTGTACGCGCCCATTGGAACTGGACTCAACAGCATTGGAAAAATGTATTGTGGTCAGATGAGTCTAAATTCAACCTCCGGGGATCAGATGGAAGAGCAAATGTTCGAAGACCACTATGCGAAAAGTTTAATCGCAGATACACAACCGATACAGTGAAACACGGAGGTGGAAACATTATGGTGTGGGGGTGTTTTTCAGGAAATGGGATTGGCCCAATTCACCGCATTAGAGAACTTTTGAGTTCAGTTATGCTTCCGTATGCTGAATGGGAAATGCCACTCTCATGGACCTTCCAGCACGACAACGACCCAAAACACACGGGGGGGGGGGGGGGGGGGGGTTGTAAAAGGGTTGTAGGAAAATGAAATTAATATCATGTCGTGACCGACTCAATCTCCCGATCTCAACACGATTGAGAACATGTGGATGATTGTAAAACGGAATATCGGTAATAAAGTATTCCGAAATGGTGATGAACTTTTCGTCGAGTGGGAGAAGCAGTGGAATGAAATTTCTGATTTCTGACGATTATATTAAAAAGCTCATTGCCTCAATGCCTAATAGGTGTTTGAATTTCCTGTTAATTACTTTAAGAGCCGCAAATGTTTTGAACACTGCACTATCGACTTATTTTGTTAAAATTATCTTATTTTATTTTTGAGAAGTTATGAATAATTTTTTTGTATTTGTAAGATAATATGCTATAACTGAATTTAATAAAAAAAAAAACAAAAACTTATACCACAAATCTTTTTGATCAAAAAAATTATAATTACCTAAGCCATGATTTCAGTTGCAAACGTTTTGAACACCACTGTATATACATGTACACAGAAAAAACTAAAAACCGGTTTCAATTAAAAAAATTTCTGAAGCAATTAATACTTTAATTTATTTTGCAATTATCACGGCAATGATAATATTAATCAAAACTTTTATTGAAAATGAAAAAGAAAAAATCTATAAATAACTATCTTCAAAAAAATGTTGATACAGGGGAGTTCGATCGTGACCGTCATGAGTAATAGTCGCATTACGGAGATCAGAATTAATTATTGGTGTCATACTAAAATCATTTACACTAGTGCTTTTTTCTTTACAAAACAAAAAAAATACTTTTTATTCAATTAGTGAAACAAAAATATACCAAAAACAATTAAAAGTGTTTAAAAAACTGATATGAGTGAGCGTATGCTCAAAACTCAGAAAACAATAATAATGTTGAAACAAACATTAATAATAAAAACATAATCAATAGAAAAAGAAAAAAACAACAACAACAACATGGATGATGAACAATCAACATCTAAACAAAATAGATTCAATTATTATGCAGTGCTTGACATTGAAAATGATGATCAATGTGAACAAGAATTGTTAAAAAGATTTGAGAATCATGTTAAAGAAAAAAAAGAAAAAACTCAAAAATTAAATTCAGCTATTACAGCAATGAATGAAGTGATGAGAGCAAACAAAAACATCTCGACATCTAATATAAATCATAATAATAAAAATACAGTGGTTAATATGGATCAAAATAAAGCTAAAAAGTCCCCCCTATAAACATTGTTGATATTGAAACAAAAGAATTAATTGAATTTATCAAAAACTGTTTAAAAATAAAATAATTCAAAATTAAAGAATTCAGAAATAAAAAATCGTTGTTTATGAATACGATAGAAGACTTTCTTAAAGTTAGAGCTTATCTTGAAAAAACAAAGCCAAATTTTTTACATATACACCAAAAGGTATTAAAACAAAAACTTATCTCCTTAAAGGATTAGAAGCAAACATACCCAGTGATGAAATATTAAAAGAATTAGAACAATTCCAAAGTGATGACCTACATTTTATTAAAGTTAGTCAATTCTCAACTAAAAAATCTGTTGAAAAAGGGTATAGTTTACCAATATTTTTAGTACAAGTAACTCCAGAAAGTAACGTAAAACAACTCAAAAATATAAGAGCACTATTTTATCGATGCATAAAATGGGAACAAGTAAGACGTCCGGAAATACCTCAATGCCGAAATTGCCAAGGGTTCTTTCATAGTGCCGCAAACTGTTACCTGCCGACGAAATGTGTTAAATGTAATACAGATCATGAGAAGGGAAAATGTTCCATAAATAATGTTTCAGCCGATGAAAAAGATAAGCTGTATTGTGTGGTGTGCAGCAAATATGTTCATCCAGCTTCGTACAAGGGATGTGAAAAATATAAAGAACTTCAACAAAAACTTAGAGCTAGGAAAAATACATTAGTAGAAAATAAAAACAATTTTACAAATTCATTTATTAACGCTGGTACTAGTTTTGCTAATATTTTAAATGGTAATAGTAAAGTAAATGAAAACGAAAATAAGTTAAATAATAATAATAATTCCTTCATGTTAGAATTGAAAAATATGATGACAAATCTAAATATTCAAATGGCAAATCTCCAAAAACAATTAAATTTACAAGCATCTCGTATAGATGCGATCTTTTCCATGGTAGGTGTGTAAATATGGAAGGTAGTCAAATGAATACAGTTTCAAAAAATCTCAAGGTAATACATATTAACGTAAACTCTTTAATTTTAATAAGCAGAAGGTATGACCTTCAAAATTTTTTAAAAGAACACAATCCGGATATTGTGCTTTTAAACGAAACAAAACTGAATGCTAGGCACAAGCTTCAATTTGAGGATTTTAATATGATTAGAAAAGATAGAAAAGACGCATTACGAGGAGGTGGAACAGCCATTTTAATAAAGAACAATTTAAAATATAATACCTTCTCAAATAATGTTATTAATTCATTTAAATACTTGGAAACTTGTATAATAAAAGTACCAATGATTGCAAACAAGGAAATAATCATTATTTCAGCATATTATCCCTCGGGAAACAATAACTCACACTATAAAAATGAAATAAATAAACTTTTCGAGTCCTTGGACTTACAAAATAGTAATAAATATTACATATTAGCTGGTGATTTAAACTGTAAACATGAAGATTGGGGAAACCCATATAATAACGAAAAAGGTAATAAATTGAAGGAATGGTTGATTGATAATGAAATAAACTTCAAATGTAGATTTTACGCTTCAAGCTCACCATCTTTTCCAAGATCAGGGTCGTATTTAGATGTATGTATAGCAGATTGTAGATTGCATATTCAAACGGAGAACAATACGTTAAACTGCCTTAAAACTTTCGACTATGACAGTGATCATAATGCAGTGGAAATTTATGCCTCCATGAATAATGAACAGCAACAGTTTACATTCATAGAGGAAACAACAGATTCTAGGTACAATTATAGAAAAACAAACTGGAAACGGTTTAAAAATAAAATCATCCAAAAATTGGATAATGAATTACATATACCATGTAATCGTAATCTCTCAAACATAGAAATTGACGATCATATAAATAAACTGAACAATATGATAATTGAAACCATAAAGGATTTAACGCCTAAATTTAAATTTTCAAACCCATATACCAAGATAACCAATACAATTATAAAAAAATTACAAGCTGAGAAAAGTAAAATAGTTACAATGATAAAAAGAAATAATAGAATGGAACAAACTTTATCTGAATCTTCAATCAATATGCTAAAAGTTAAATTAAAACTTATTAAAAAACTCATAAATGAAAACTTTTCAATTGCCTTGAATAAAAATATTCAAGACAAATTAACTATTTTAAATCCAAAGGATTCTAAACATATGTTTGGTGAAATAAAAAAGAATTTCAAAAAATTTAAACCGTTAAACCTACAAAATATAAAAATACCAGAATGTTCAGAAGATTTATTATATAAAGCTGGAATAGACCCAATGAGTTTAGACAAGGATAGCTCAAATAATTTTATAATACAAGATAAAGAGGAAATGCTTGACACTATTGGTTACTTTCTAGAGTCAGTTCATGCTTATAAACCAATCAATCAAGAGAATAATATGCAAGTTCAGGTTAACAGCTGTTTTAATTACTTCTTGGAAACAAAATCCACATTCGAAAATAACCAAATCACCATAACTAATTTCAATGATGAAAAGCCATCTAATAATTTAAACGATATACAAGCTGAAGAATACTTTGTAACAAGAGAAAAATCTTTATACATTTTTTCAAATCTTAGGGCTAAATTATCCACTGGTTTTGATGAAATACCAAATATAGTTTTAAAGAATTTACCGGATGTTATGATTATTGAATACTGTAGTTTATTTAATAATATGCTTAATAATTCTTATTTTCCAAAGCAATGGAAGAAAGCAAAAGTAGTAATTTTGCCAAAAAAAGACAAAGATTTAAGTAATCCAAAAAATCTTCGTGCGATAAGTTTATTACCCAACATCAGCAAAGTATTCGAAATGTGTATAAACAACAATATTACCAAATTCTGTAAGGACAATTACTTGATTACCGAAAAACAATTCGGATTTAAATACAAACACTCAACAACTGATGCTATACATTTACTTACATCGTATATCAATTGGAATTGGAACAGAAAACTATGTACGGGGGCTTGTTTAATAGATATGGAAAAGGCGTTTGACAGCGTTTGGATCCCTGGGTTGATATATAAATTAATTAATTATAAATTTCCACTGCATCAAACTGTACTCATATATAATATGATTAGCGAAAAAACGTTTTTTATATCTCATGAAAATCAAATGAGCAGAAAAACATTTGAAATTACTAACGGATTGCAACAGGGAACTGTCAATTCACCCATTCTTTTCAATTTATTTATATTAGACTTACTAAGTAAAATAGAAAATATTATCTCCTTTGCGGATGATATTATTATTTATCACGCTGACAATACTATTGAAAGCATAAATCAAAACCTACAAGAATCCTTTGATGTCGTAGAAAATTTCACTATTGATTGGAAAATGAAAATCAACGCTAATAAATGCGAATCAATATTATTTAGACCTCCAGTAAATAAATGCAATAACAACATTAAGAGAAAATGGAAATCGTTTGGTATAAAATCAAATTTGAATAATACAAATATAACTAATAAAGATACGGTAAAATACCTAGGTATTTATTTAGACAAATTTCTTTATTTTAATATCCATGTTAATGAAATTATATTGAAAGCTAGAAATGCGTATTTTATGTACAAACCTTTATTTTATTCAAGATATATTACTCCAAGAGTTAAAATTATCATGTATCAATCATTAATAAGACCCATTATTACATATGGTTGCCCAATCTGGTTTAATATTTCACCCTCCTACATGGAAAAGATACGTGTTTTTGAGAGAAAGTGCCTAAGATCATGCACATCATTATTTAGATCAGCCCAAAGCAATTATACAAAATATATTTCAAATAAAAAATTGTACAACACAGCAAATATAATTAGAATAGATAATTTTATCATAAATTTAATTATAAATAATATAATAAGATGTACATTATGTACAGAGAATAATCTAATTATGGCGCCATACTATACAAATGAAGGATATATATCTCAAACCTTAATACAAGGGTTTGTACCTCCTGAGGCATTTTTGTACCTCGACAAGTTAAATATAATACAAAATGAGAATGGCATTCCTGTTTTCTACCATAATTATAGACGGGCAAATATTAAAACAGTTAACTGCAATTCTGCAGAAAATTATAATGTCAGATATGATACCAGTATAGCTTATAGAGATTTCTCATTACAAAAGTCTAAAACCAAAAAGTTTTGGTGGTTATCACAATAAATAATTATACTTTTCTTTTTTTTTTTACATTTATACCTTAGTTTTTATCTTTTGTAAATATAAAAGTAATGTTTTTATAACTTTTTTAATTACAACAAATATAAATATATCCTTCATTTGAAGTGAGTAAAATTATATGTTTTTGTAAAACGAAATATACATTAATATCAACAATACTTGAGAGCCCGTTTAAGGGACAGTGTATATATTGTAAATTTTGTAAATTATTGTTAACTATTGTTTATTATAGTTTAAGAATTAATGTTACGAATAATAAATTAATAAACATTGAAAAAAAAAAAAAAAAAAATGTTGATACAAAAAAAGTGTGTGAACGACAAGTTGCAGTGTTTCTTTGTGTATTTGTGTGTGCTTGTTTTTTTTTTGTAAACTACAAAAGAATTTGGAATTTTATACTGAATATATATTATATTTATATTTTTGAAAGTCAATTAAAATATTAATTGATTCAATTAAATTTTTGTTTAGAAACAAATTTATTTCAAATCAAATCTTTTATTAGATATTTTAGGTTGATAATTTTTTCTGTGTGTTAAGCATGTATGCTCATGTATGGATTAATAATTGTCGATTTTTAACAGGGTATAGACAAATTTATAATCAAACTGCGACCTTTCCCGAAGAGCCCTTTTCCGCAATTTTTCAAATAATTCAAAATTGTGACAACTCTCTGTCCACAATATGGGCAATATTGGTCTTACATTTTTTTGTTTTCTTGAGTACTTTAACCATGCGTGCAAATATATCTAGTTTTCGTTAACAAAAGACAAGTTTTCTATTTAAGCAAATGACTTTTTAACCCTCCTTTTTAACCCTTAAACGTGAGATTGGGCAGTTACAAAAAGACTACGTGTCCCTTTTTTTTTGCTTTTTTATAATATATACAAAGTTCAATAAAATCTGTGAGTTCGGGTCGGGATACCTACCTTGTTTGTTTTAATGCACCAACAGGAGTTGGAAAAAGAGAAATGGGACTTCCAAAAATTTCTTAAACATTACTTTATTTTTAAAATAATGACATGTCATTACGATTTCTGCACTGGGTTTATTAATCGAAAAATCGATTTAATCGAATAAAAAGAATAATTTAAAAAATACTTTTTTAATAAAGCCTTTCCATAAATTACAAATTTTAGAAATTTGTTTACTAAAATTCGTATATGACATAAAAAAATATCAAAAATTGAATAAAAAAGCTACAGCATTAAAATTAAAAAAAAAAATAAAATAGTTCTGAGTCTTAACTAAGAAGAGGAAAGAATTAAAAAAAACGCTAAATTTACTGTTTGAATAATCGAACATTGGGACGATATGATTTAATTTAATTAAACTTTTCATAGGATTGTATGAAAAATATATGTATAACATATAAAAATATAAATATTAGAGTTAATTTTGAAAAATAGATTTTTGGATATTAGCACTTTTTAAAAGGTTTTTGTATCAATAAAAATAATGGCGTATTTTTTTTTATAATTCCAACTCCTTCCCGTGCCTATAGGCGACTCAAATCCAATAAATTATTATATAAACCAATAAATTATTTTGTATTCATTAAAAAAATTAAATTTTTAAACTTTAATCACTTTTGAACGGGTAAGTACAATATTAAAATTTTTGGGCCATTTTTCTCAGATGTAAGTATTTTTTCATTGTATATTAACAAAAAAAAATATTTTAATTTTTTTTTTTAAAAATTATTTTTTTGGACCACTCTAATTATGCATTCTGGTCCATTCCAAAAACTAAAAAAAAGCGTATGGGCCTAAGTTTTCCCGTAGAATCGAATACTGAAGTCAGATTTGACATATATTTAGCCGTTTTTGTTGTATTTGAAAAGGGACCCAAAATCCGCGATTTGAGTCGCCTATAGGCACGGGAAGGAGTTGGAATTTAAAAAAAAATACGCCATTATTTTTATTGATACAAAAACCTTCTAAAAAGTGATAATATCCAGAAATCAAAATCAAAAAAAAATTTGTAAACGAACTCTAATAAATATACATATTTATATCACTAACAATTTAGCTAAATCAACAGAACTTTAAAGTTAAACTAACAGAAAACTTCAGCTAATAATCAGTTTCAGATATGACCATAGGCAGGTCTATTATAAGGTATATATATATGGTTCTTCATTAAATTTTAGATATTTGTTCCCTAGAGTACTGCATATTTTGGAATTTTTGTCGAGCACTAGGTATAAATTATGGTTTTACAGGGAAACCATCTTCACGGATTTCAATTTTAAAATTCCTTCTGGGGTGGATAAAATGGGGAAAAGAGCCTGTCTTGACGTCCTCTCCAAATCGCTGTGTCCAGATTGTTTATGACTTAAGAGTTTTGGCTTGAACTTTAGATGGAAGTGTTCTGATGCAAATTTCCGCCTTGAGTGACTTTTGCAATGCTTTGAATTTGAAAATCTAAATCTAGAAATCGAAAAATAAACTACAAAAAGTTAAAAACATATATTAAATTTTTAAATATATTTCCTTTGCGAAGTATCTGGTAGTGTAATATTCACAAACGCCAACTGCAATACACTCTGTAGTTTTCTGTATTCGGGGATATAAATTAATGATAACGATTGAACGTTAATTTCATTATTTTAACTAAGTCGAAACAAAAAAAAAACTATTAAACTTGTTAAAGATTCTTTGAGTTAGTTCGTATTAGTGTTGTACAAATATCTTCAACTATCGAAGTTTTGAATTTCACAAGGAACATGATTGGGTGGACATAACATTATACATTTATAGAAATAAGGTGCTACTAAAAATTAGATAAAAACACTTTGCAGAAAAATCAGCTGAAATTAGCATATTTTTTTGCTAAATACTAATAAAATATACGAATAACAAAAAAAAAAAAAACACAGCCATGTTTGAAGCACTTTATCTCTCCCCACCTTCCACATCTCGACTATACCCTTTCCTTTGAAAGCAACACATTAATTAATAGGAAGAATTTCCTAAGTGTTGCTTCTCTTCAAAAAAAATAAAAAAAATTTAAAATTTAAAATTTAAAATAGCAATTTACTCAGCTAAAATTAGCAAAAACATTTACAAAACATTTGTGGACTGGAAACAGGAAACAAAAGCTGTAATATCAACTACATTTTTGCTACAACTATTTATCTTAAATTCAGTAGAATGCAAATAACAGCATATTTTGCTAAAATCAACAGTAACTTGTATATTGCTGATTTCAGAAGAGCTGATTTTTATTCACATTAATTTTTTTAGTCTACTAATATTTAGCAAATTTTTAGTGTTTTTAGCAGATTAGTTTGTTATTTTAAATTAGCTAAACTTTAGCACATATATAACTAAATATTTGTAGATTTGACAGATTTATTTAGCTATTCATATCTTTTTAATATGTATCAAAGAAAATCTGCTAACTTTAGCAGTTTTATATGCAACGCAATTTTTAACTATTTTTTGGTAGTTTTAGCAAATAATTTGACAAATATTTTTCTATCAGTTTAGTATAAATCAACCATACAATACATACTTCTTTAGTTTTTTTTTCCATGTGTTTAAAGTTAAATATATTTAGTCATTGTATGCATCATGTGGAATCCAAAAATAAGTGAGTTATGTATATAGTACGAGGGCGAATCAATAAGTCCTCGACTTTTTGAATAAAACACAGTTTTTTTTGCAAAAAAAAAAAAAAATTTCCAACATAATTTCCTTTTAGCTCAATACACTTAGTCCAACGTTTCTCCAGTCACTTTCAAAAAATATGATTTTCTAGGTCCTTAAAATAGGCATTTGTTTGATCAATCTCAATAAATCTCTTTCCACCGAGCCATTTCTTTAGCAAACTTACCTTCACCTTTTTCGGAACCGGTTCACCCGCAGAAAATTATTGTTTAGACTGCGGCTTGGTCTCCGTAGTGTTTCAATGGATACATGTTTCATCCACGTTTATGGCCAATTGAGACAAAACTCAGCACCCATCTTGCAGACAGCTTTTTTAAATAAAACAAATCATTGAAAATCGAAAGTACGCTGCCGTATGAAATGCCTGTGGCATCAACAATCTCACGCACTTTTACTCTTCGATCGGCCATTTGCGGGTGTATTGACCTCAATTGGCCCTCCAGAACGTTCAGCGTCCTTTGTACTTGTGCGACCACAACGAACGTCAGTAAACCACTGTTTTACCATTGAAATCGATGGTGCAGAGTCCCCATAGTATTTATTAAGCATTTCCTTGGATTGATTGACTTTTTTTCGCAAAAAATAATGTTTAATAAGCACTCCAAATTCACTTTTTGCCAAAAAAAAATCCACGAGGATGTATGTTTTGAACAGCTGTTAAACGCAAAGTAAATGACGGAACTTGCTCAAAATTTGATAGTAATCTACTAACAGGTAGTACTTGATGGGAGCAGTGTTGTATTTTATAAAACTACGAGGGAAGTTCGAAAAGTCACGGACTTATTGATTCGCCCACGTATGTATGTGTTGCAACTTAGCTTCTTACATATGTTGCATACATTTAAATGCATTGATGTGGTGTTGTTGAACATTTCCTAGTTATTTAAATTCAATAATATCAAATTCCATAATATATTTATTATATGTAACTATATAACTTTAATAACGACACTCTTAATAATAGTATGGAAAATAACATTCTTCAGATTGTTCTTCAAAACTTATGCCATTTTAACTATTTATTTATTAACCCACATATAATATAATAATGACATTTCCATTGATGATGTTGTTAGTTTTAATAGGTGATGGAGAAAATTAAATGAAAGTCTATTATTTAACATATAAATAATCAAAAGCTACTCTTATTTTAATTTAGTTCTTTAATGGTTGTATACTAAGGGTTGCCATTAGCAGAATCTAAGAAATTTTTGTTGGATATTTATATTTCAGTGCAATATGTGATATTATTTTATGGTAAATCGCTGCATTACCCTGAATAACATTCCTAAATTTGTGCACACAGAAAACGGATTCATTTGGTCGGTTGAAACCATAATTAAATTTGTTTGTACCAACAGACATTCGACTATTGCATTTATTGTATAATACTTTAATTAACCAAGAAATACAGTTGATTGCGACAAAAAAATAATTCAGTTGCCGGAACCAACTCAGTCACTCAACACTATAGAAGATTGTTGACTGCTAAGGCTTGTAACAAAAAACATAACATTTGCAAATATTCCCTTATTTGGTCAATAAATACGTTGCTGAAAATCGTGGAAATGAACTCAAGAAGAAAACTGAACAAATAGAACAGGTTACTCAAATATATACTACATTATATATATGGTAAAAGTTAATTAATTTTTACTTTCATCTCTAAAGCTGACCACTCGCTTTAGAGATGTATTTATGAATTTAATTTGCTTAAATCGGAAACTATGATGTACAAATTTCATAAACTTTTAATAAATCTATAAAAACAAATATATTTTCCACAAATATCAAAAAAATTTTTTTTTTTTGCCAAAAGTTAATGATTTTTTGAATTTTGGCATTACAACCGAAATACAGTTAAAACTAGATTTCGAAATTTACAAGGGCGGATCAATAAGTCCGTGCCTTTTCGAACTTCCCTTGTAATAGTTACATGAAATTCAACGCTGCTCCCATCAAGAACTACCTGTACATAGACCACTGTCAAATTTTGAGCAACTTCCGTCATTTACTTTGCGTTTAACAGCTGTCCGAAATATACAACCCCGTGTTTTTTTTTTCAAAATGAAAAAAAGTCAATTTCGAGTGCTCATTAAACATTATTATTTGCGAAAAGAAACCATCAATCAAACCAAGGGGGGACTCTGCACCATCGCTTTCAATGGTAAAAAAGTGGTTTACTGACTTTCGTTGTGGTCGCACAAGTACAAATGACGCAGAACGTTCTGGACGACCAATTGAGGTCAATACACCGGAAAATGTCGAACAAATTCACGGCATGGTATTGAACGAGAAAAAGTGCGTGAGATTGTTGATGCCATATGCATTTCATATGGCAGTGTGGTTTCGATTTTAAATGATCAGTTGGGTTTAAGAAAGCTGTCTGCAAGATATGTGCCGCGTTTGCTCTCAATTGACCATAAACGTAATCGTGTGACAACTTCAAAGAATAGTTTGGAGTTGTTTCACCGCAATTCGAATGAGTTTCTGCAGCGTTTTGTAACTGGGGATGAAACATGAATCCATTACAACACTCCGGAGACCAAGCAGCTTATCCAGGTGAACCGGCTACGAAGAAGGTCAAGGTAAGTTTTTCGGCCAATAAGGTGATGGCAACAGTTTTTTGGGATGTACGCGGGATAATCCACATCGATTACCTTCAAAAGGGAAAACAATAAACGGCGAATATTATGAAAACATATTGGACAGATTTAACGAGGAAAAAAGTTCGTTTTCATGAAGATAATGCGCGGGTGCACACGTGTGCAGTCTCAATGGCAAAACTCCATGAATTGGGCTACGAATTGTTACCTCATCCGCCATATTATCCGTATTTAGCCCCCAGTGACTATATCCTAGTTCAAAACCTAAAGAAATGGCTCGGTGGAAAGAGATTAAGCTATAACTATGAAATTATTGATCAAACAAAGGCCTATTTTATGGACATCGAAAAATCCTATTTTTTGGAAGGGATACAAAAATTGGAGAAACGTTGTACTAAGTGTATTGAGCTATAAGGAGATTATCTTTTTTTCAAAAAACAGCAGTATTTTCTTCAATAAATCACGGACTTATTGATCCGCTCTCGTAGTTCGTGTATAATATTATACACAAACATATGATCGAAATCTAGTTAAATTTGAACTACTTCTGACCAGAAACTTTTTATCTGCAAAAGGCGTTGGAGATAATTTATCTTGTTTTAGTACAGTAACAAGTTTTTGATCTTTAATACGTTTACAAAAAAAAAAAATATTAAACAAAAACAAAAAAAAAATCCTGAAAATCCATTTCGTTTCCCCATCAATTGATTTACACGAAATTAAAAAATCCTTTTATAGTGAAATCGTGTAAAAAACGAATCCTGTAAGTCGACGGATAGTCGTATTATAATTATTTACCTGGTTACGTAGCTTTGTAGATACTTTAACTTCATATTCACCGATTTTTACCAAAAATTAACAGTTTTCCCAGTACTTGTGAAAGGTAAATTTGCTGTATTCTAGAATATTTTTAATTTATAAAAAAAAAAAAAAAATTAAGCAAATATTTAGAAACTGAGACGTCAAAAGCTGCATTATTTAGATTTGTGATTTTTTTTAAGGCATTGCAGGATAGTGTTTTGTTCTTGTTTATACTTTCATATTTATATTTAAATCGCTAGACAAGAACAAGAAATTCTCATTGAGTTTATGATTTAACCTAGCAAAACTTCTTTATTGAACATTGAACCCTAACGATTTCCTGTTTAGGTTTCTTAACGGGTTTGCTAAATGTCTAACAATATTTTTGCTTCTCCTTAAACAAAATTTTAACATGTTAAAATTTTTCCATTAAAATTTCAAGCAGAAACATATTGTTAACATATTGTTCAGAAATTAAAAAAAATTAAAAACATGATTGGAATTTTGCATTCAAATTGAGAAAATGTTGCTGTAAAATGTTAAATAGCGCGAAATTCTTAATTTCGAGTTAAGTATTCGCAGTCATGTAAAAGATGAAAAGAAATATTTAATTAATTTAATACATAACTTTTTTAATTACAAATAAAAATTTTCAAAATCAATTGCGAATTTTCTGCCTTTAAAATAAAAAAGCTTTAATTCTTTTTAAATTTTCTTGATTTCAACTGACATGGTTAAAAAATATAACAAACTCGTTTGTAAATTGAAGACCATAACAATTTTTTTTTTTTTTTTACCACTGACTTTAACTGACACATTTTTTGTTGTATCCCATATACATTTTTAATATAACGGTTTGTTATATTTTAACTTGACATTCAGTAATCGGTGATTAAAAGTTATAGACGACTTTTTTTAGACACACCCTGCGGAAAATGAAGGGTCGATTGATCCAAAGTGGTAATTCTGTAATATATGATTGGGGGACACGTCACGAGATTGGTGAAATCAAAATAGTTGTGCACCAAAAAGTGTTAATTTGGGTAAAATGACCAAACACGTGACTGTAGTTATGGTGACAAAATATTCACTGGTTGCTACCAGATATAACATGTAACTGGAGAAAAAGTAACATGACATGTACTGAATCAACTAGGGTCGTTGCAGTTGAAGTTGCTACTGGTCATTGAACTGGTTCAAAACCATTAGCAGGGGATGAAAATATGGCGATTACTGCCAAAGGATGCAGTTCCTTTACTGCTACGAAGTGGACACAACAGTGAAGGAACTTTTTCTGTACCGACTTTGTGACAGTAGAAATGACATAACAGTAGAAATGAAATAACACTCCACTGGTTTAGAAGAACTGTTTAGACAGTGACCAAGTTTGTCAGATATGGCGATTTCTCGTCAAACGTTGCGATCTTAAGCTCAGTTTTTTATTGGGTATATGCAAAATAAAGTAATTTTAAAATTGATTTTTGTTGTGCATTTTGAAGGTATTTTGATAAGTGTTTTGGATAAGTGCAGTGATTGGTTCCGGACTGGCTATTTAGCAACCCGTGCATAATATGACATTCGCTGAATAAAGGTAACAGGTTACTTGCTAATTACTTTTTGCATGCCCGGCGACATGTACCCCAAGACTGTTTCATTCATATTATCCCTATAACAGAACCCCTTGTGCTAAATATGTGGCTAAGTTTCCTGCAAAAATTGTTCTCAGTTCTAGGATACGTACACCTACACCAGTGACGTGATAAATTTTTTCACACTGATTCTGTTGCATATCACATAAATTCTAAAATGGATACTACCTATGTCTAACTTGTCCAGTAGTATATTTATTTCAGTCGGAACAGTGATAGGTTACCTTGGTCAACTTATTCGCCACGTCACACAGTGCCCACAGGTAGCAATTGTCACCTCCTATGTCAAGCCTATGTTAAAAGTACCGGTCACTTTCATAAAACGGAACCGAAGCGAGGACAAGTTCATACACACAAGTTATAGTCATGTGACCATACCAGTGACTGGTCCATTTCCCGCAGGGCACTAATATTAATAATGGTTTTCACAAGATGTAATAACTGTTGTAAATGTTGTATGTTGTATTGTAAAAATAGAGATGATAAAATTTTATTTTCAATTTGACAAAGATTTTGGGTTTTATGGGTTGGGGTTTCAATCTGATAGCACATTTGAACATAGTACACTAAACATGGGCGCAAATTTTGTATCCTATTATCATCTATTGTTGTACATTTTAAAACAAAATTTTACCGTCTATATTTTCAATACAACTATACAACATACCATTGAGTACACCCCTTGTGAACAACCTGCGTACAATATTTATATTAACATGGTATATATAACCACAATATATCGTTTTATATTAAATTGGATATAATCTTATTTCATATTAGATAAAACTACATAAAGCTTCATATCAGTTTTTTTTTTCATCGGGGGAATACAAACGAAATGTATCTGAAATTAAAGATAATTATTTTGTCTATTAATACTTTATGTTAAATCTGCTGTCATAATTTAAGTTTCTTGATAATAATGAAATTAATTTTGAAATATTCGTTTTTTGCTTTCACTACACTTTGAATGCTTTATAGGTAAAGACCACTGCAAATGTAGTTAAAAACATATAAAATTACACTTAAAGAAAGAAACGACTTACATGTCAGTAAATTCAACTGACATTGTCATTTGTTTTTTAATGTACAAAAAATTACTAAAAATAGTAGTAAAAATGAACCACATGTTAGTAAAAAATAAACAAACAATAATTTATTTTTTTTAAATTACAAAAAACTACTATAAAAAACGAATGTAAAATCATAAAACAGTAATTTGATGGGGTTTATTTTTTTAAATGAACTACAAGGTTAGTTAAAAATTTAAGTTGTTCTACAAATTACTGACAGTTACATTAGAAATAAAGAAACTGTAGTACAACCTAAACAACTACATGTTTTTAAAGCAGAATTTCCCTGAGTGTACACTAAAAAAAATTTCAAGGATCCTCCCAGAATAAATTTTGATGATTTTATTGCCTTTTTGTAGCTGGGCGTACCAATTCAGTCAGTTAGTGTTTTTTGCTGTTTTTAGTTTAATAATATTTAGCAAAAAAAAATAAATAAAACTTATTTTTCTGCAACGTCGGTTGTAGTTTTTTATTAGCTTTTCTGATATTTTTACTGGTGTATTTCTATGAGTGTAAGATAAATTTAGTTTATAACAAAAATGGAAATTTCCCTCATTTTGACTATTTATTAAAAACATTAAATTAAACGGGTTTTAAAAAACGGGCGATAGGAATCGATCTGGAATTTAGTTAGTTTTTTTTTTTTTTAATTTTTCATTTACAACTGTGGGCTGTAGGGTAATTTGCTCAAAAAAGTCAAATTTCACCCACTGTACCTGGGTACGAATCCTGATAAGACAAAAATATAGAAGTGAAATTTTTTGTAATTTTGTTCTGGAAAATCTATATTTAGACCACCTATTTTATGGTTTTAACAAAATTTTGCCAACACTAGACATTTTGTTTACTCAGTGCTTTTCCGACACTTTGTTTTAACATACTGACCTTTTCTATAAATATGTTATCATTTTGGAATTGGGAAAGCGCTTGTTCTACCTGGCCTTGCCAGTGGTGGTCCGTTTATATGTTTCCGACTGGGTAACTATATATAACTTTAACTGTGAATTCCATTATTGAAATTTTAATTCCAGGTTTTCTAACTCTTTTTTGAAAATATTTTAATATAATTGAGTTAAAATTACTTTTCTTTCGTTTTCAAGGATGTCGTTATCAACTTAATCAATGTCTATCATATGGCAACCCTCAATGTTAGTAAATACAAAAAAATATAACACCATAAACGCCAGAGAATTAAATGAAATTGACCAAAGCATTAACAAAGTTAATTAGTTTAAATGAGATGTTAATGCTAATTAGATGAATTTTTTTATTGCAAAATATCTGCAAAAATTTAATGAATGAAATGTGTGTGCAACTAACAAAATTAAAACAAAGTAGAAGCAGTATCTATAAAAATTAATTAATTTAAAATATAGACATACAAAATCATTATTGTATGCATTGATTACACTGCTCATCGGCAAACAAACCTGGATCTGAAATAAATCTATTTTAATAAGGGGTTACCGAAAAGATTTGATTTCGCTTGATTTACAATAATTTTTAATGCTCGTCAGGAATCAAGATTCAATAGGTATTGGCAAGATTCTTTAAAGCCCAACCAAAAATACCAGTTGGTTTTAAGTTGTCCTTAAACAAATATTTCTAAAAAGCAAATGAACATTTCATTAAAATATTATGGCGAAACGTTTTCTTTTATTGTATTTTTTGAAAATCTATCAATACTTATAAAAATGAAAAAAACTGCAATGTTTTAAACTGTGACTTACCGATGTTTTAATAAAATTTTAAATAAGTTTACCATAAAACAAACATATTAAATAAAAAAAACACATAAAAATGACGTTGTCGCCTTTTGTAGATTGCCGGCTTATTAAATATTGCACGTACACTATTGGACACAATAAAGTGCAATTTTATTACTGCTGTGTTCAAAAAAAAAAACTATTGAAAATAGTATTGAATAGTCAAAATATGACTAAATTTATTTATTTTATACACAATTCTGTACAAAACCACAAATCATATATATCTGATTTTATATTTTTCTACACGCCAACCAAAAATGAAGAGGCTACTGAATTTTGTTGGACAAAGTAAAGTGCAAATTTTATAAATTGTATTTAAAAACTTGAAATAAGTTAAAAGTTAATACTAATTTGGTGTTTTATTACATATTTTCTATTAAATATGACTTCTATAAATATTTTTGGAGCATATAAAATCATGTTTTAAAAATAATTGTGGCTATTGCCTTCTGTTTGCAGTTCATCATATCGAAAGCATTCTTAATCATTGGCCGATATTATATGGGAATTTTAACATCAAAAATGACTGAAACATGTTGAATTAATATTACGTAAGTGATCCGAGCTAAAAAAAAATCCAGTTTAAATCTTGTGTTTACCCTTAAAATAGTAATTTTCATGAGCCTGCGGCCAGTAACCTGTTGAAGGGTTAGAACGTTTTAGCACATTTTCTCCACCGAATTGGCAAAGTTTCTGTTTCAAATGATTACCTTTTATTTTTAAGTAACTTTCAACTTAACTCTCACCGGAAACTAAGCTACTGCAGATGAAAATGGCACCCGAATAATAATACTTAATGCATTACAATTACAAGCACATGTGGAATTAGAGGAATGCATTCTTAATGGAACTTATCGGACTATGATTTTGATATATTGAAAGCGGTTTTGTTGATTTTAAACAAATTCTACTTATTAAAAGTAAAAATAATGAGCTTTTCTCCATTAAATCATTCTGCAATAAGTTATCTCACACCTAGTTCAAAAATGTGTCAACCCAAAATTTTATTTGTTGGGTTTATATGCTTAAACCATGCACAACGCACTTGTTTATCAATAAAATAATAACAGTGTATTTTTTTGTTGTTAACTGTTGCTTAAAAACAGTTATGTCTTTCTTTATTTTTGAATTGGTATAAAGTTGCAAATATTTTTTTTCGATTTCTGAAAAATTAAAATTTTTGAGTTGAGTCACTTTTGAACTAGGTGTGTGTTATATGGCTTTGTGGGGGGGGGGGGGGGGCAATTTTCGTCTGCAGAAGCGGTTCTTTCCGATCAGAGTTGAACTGATAAATACTTAAAAATTATTGGAAATCCTTTTAAAAATATTTTGATAAAGAAGATTTTACAATTTTGATTAGAAAGTGAGCTCAGCTGTCTTAAATCTTCAACACGACACTGACCGTAACCTCACGACAAATGTTATAAATTGATATTTTAAGAGTAAAAATTAACTTTTTACTGTATTTCTCAACTCAGAACACTTTTTTCGCCCATAGCTAATGTTAATATTTTATATTTTAATAAAATTAATGTCAAATAGATGGCAATAAACAACAAATATTTTTAAAAAACTCGATTTTATATATTTCAAAAATACTTGTAGAAATCATATTTAATACAAAATATGTGATAAAAGAAAAAAACAGTATTTACTTTTAACTTATTTAAGTTTTTAAAAACAATTTATTAAATTTTAACTTTATTTTGTCCAACAAAATTTTATACCTTCTTCATTTTTGGTCCGCATTTAGAGAAATCTAAAGTCAAATACATATGATTTGTAGTTTTTTGCATCGTATTGTGTATAAATTAAATAAATTTAGTCATATTTGGAATATTCAATAATTTTTTTCTTCGCGAAACACAAGTGTAATAAAATTGCACTTTATTTGTCTAATAGTTTATATAAGCATGATCTTGTTATACCTGAATGTATTCCTAATACTCTTAACTTTCATTTAGCTACACTCAACAACATTTTTTTCCGTAAAGACTACTGAATATACACATTAAATTAACTGAAAATCATTTAAAAACAGGGACTACTTACTTTTCGTTTAAAAACAATTGTATTTTTTAGTTTATTTTTCAACTGTTGAAAAAGTAATTGACAAAATCCATAAAAACAATAGATTTTCGCTAAATTCAATACACAATATAATTTAAACAACTTTTAGTTTTAAATATAAAATTTTAACTGAATATTGTAACTACTACGGAAAGTCCGTTTTTTTTTGTTTATTTTGTTTTTTGGATAACAGACAGGAAGTTGAAAAATATATTTCTTTGTTAATTTAACTGTATATTCCATTAAAACAACTTTATCGATTAAACTTTTAAATAACTGTTGAAAAGTTCTTGTGAGTGTATGATATTAATATTAAGTGCCAAAAGTTAATGACACACAGTTAAACACTAAAAATGCATCGGAACGAGCGACTTCTAAATTCTGATAGATTTTAGGACGTGGGGCACTAATGTGAACACCATATTTTAATATTAGCTCCGGTTTTTTTGAAATATTCGAGAATTTAACTTTTACCAAAAAATGAATTCTTTTCACAAATTTTTTTATTATTTCATATACCTGCATAAACTAGAATAACTTTTAACAAGGTCTTAAAGTATGATCTATGATTTATACCCATATTAATTAATTTCGATTGGTTGAAGGATGTAGGATATTCTTGTAATTAAAGTGAAAACTTCATTTAGTTTTTTTGTAAATATTATAACAAATCTATTAATGAAATTTGCTAAATTTTAGCACATGATGTTAATTTATATTGCACTTTATTAATTTCATAAAAAAAACAATTTTTAGAAATTTTTAAGAAAATTATTTTGTTATAAACTTACTATAGAGAAAATAATAAGAGTACATTTTTAACATGCCTAATTTAAAATCCTTATTTAGAAAAAAAAAACTTCATTCAATTAGCTAGAACTTGGTTGGTGTTGATTAGAAAACATGTTTTAAACATAATTGAATGTTTTTGTCTGAATTTTATTACTTGAGATTTGTCACTGACCCAATATTTATGAGTTATAAAAAAATACATGCAATTTTTTTCGTTTCAGACATTTTTCCATAAACTAAAAATGAAAGTTTACAAATTTTTTCATAATTTAAGTAACCAGTGATGTTTAATAAAGAGCCACATTAAAATTTTGGTTCTCTTTTTCGCTGTAGATTTATGTTTTAACGAAATCGAGAAAAAAAATCAAAATTTCAAATTCAAATACATACATAGAGAATATTATCGAATTTTTCGAAACGTGTAATACCCCTATGGGGTATGAGGTGTCAATTGACCTAAAAGTGACTGGTACGAAGGGCCGATCCTGTGACACACGCAAAACCGGTCTCATTCCCCATAGGGATATAGAATTAAAAGGCAGCGTTCATACTATTTGAATGTTGCAAAAAATGGCATTATTATATCAAATTTTAATTTTCTACAAGAAGATTTTTGTATATATTTTTTAACTATATCTTTGAAATTCTAAGACCATATGATCTTGGTCATTAAGACATTCAGAAACGATAGGCTACAATGCCGATGCATCAATTTTTTTTTTTTAATTTGTTGATCTGTGTTATTATATGTAAAAAAACATTACCATTATTTTGCTCGGTAACGTATGAGTGGTTTTAATTGTGATGATTTTTATGAAATCAAGACTTTTGTTCAAGCGTCTTGGCAGATTTCAACCTGGCAACCCTAATTTTAATGGACCTATTTACGGTGAATGTAAATCTGGCAAAAAAAAAACATTACTCATTGTTTTTATATTATACAATTATGCTTAATTTTTCGGAATTGAACCATAAAATCATACAATTTTCAAATAATATAAATCAATAAAAAATTATCTTTAATTTGAGTATAATCATATCGGTGTTTGTGTCATGATATCCCGCTGGTTTTGCAAGGAATTGAAGTTTTTTTTTAGTTTTATTCTATAAATTTTATATTTATGTTATTTATTTATTTAAGTCTACGGAATAAATCCTTACAGACTATTAACATAATAATTACCAAATTATAAATTAATATAAGTACAATATTTTTTTTTTTTTTTTTTAATAGTAGAATTTAAAAACAAAATGATGTTGCGTTTAATAATATTAACATTTGAAGAAAAATCTAACAAATTATAAAGATTATTAAAATCATTACACATTCTTATAAACGGATCAGCATCAGCATACATTTGACGATAGAATGGAGTATATAATGGAGTATAATTACGTGTTGATCTTGGAGGAACGAAAAGTACAAAATTTTCTAACAGGAAATCGGAGCATATATCACCATTAATCAAATTTAATAAAAATGTAACGTTTAGCATTGTCCTTCTACTTTTCAGAGTGGGAAGCTTAACGAGGTTTAGTCTGGTTGTATATGAAGGTAGATTATTAATGGTATTAGGGTAGGTGCTTCGTAAGCAGAACAGCAAAAATTGTTTTTGCACTGATTCAATTTTTCCAATTTGAACAATGGATAATGGATCCCAAATCACAGATCCATATTGGAATCTGTAAATTCCTTAGCCCATCGTTTTATAAAAGCTAAGGTGCCACGAGCTTTATTAATCGTCAATAAAATATGCCGTTTAAAATCCAATTTTGGGTCTAAGAGAATACCCAAATCTAGAATATTATCTACTAATTCCAACTGAAAACCACCATATGCTATAACATTTTATTACTAAATGTAATCTAGACATTCCAAATGAACAGGTTTTTGTATTAAAATTGCAAATCCATAGAAAATATCCCGAAGTATTTATAAAAGAACTTGAAATTTTAACTTATTTGCCACATTATTCAAATACAAAAGCAAATAAAAACTTCTCTTCATATAAAAATATATTTTATTAACTGTAATACTGAATAATTTGCAACTTTTTGCTGAATCTTCTTTCAAACATATTTTTATTTTAAAGATTTTGGTACGCTGCGTCTAAATCTGTCAAACATTTTTTTCTCAATTGCAGTTTTTAAAATATCACGCTTTTTATATTTACGGTACGAACCCATTATTTTTTGAATAAAATTATTCTCGTTTTTTTATATATTTCAGGATATTTTCAAAAATTAAATTACTAAAATGTTTAGTTTACGCATTTTTAGCATACATAAATTTTATAAGGATAACACTTAACACACAATATTTTCTATTCCTTGCAATACCACGTAAATATCCAAAAAAAATATCCTGAAACAAACAAAGACATGCTTATACTCAAATGAAAGAAAATTTGTGCAGATTTTAAGTTTTGGAAAAATTTCATGATATATGTAACTCTGACTTTGTGTTCCAAATTAAAAAAATGGTGATATTCCAAAAACTGCAAATAAGAAAAAAAGTTTAAGTCTACTTAAAAAGTACGTGTTTTGAAGACAGGTTCTGCAAAAAGTTGAAATTTGTTGAGTAGTGTTATTATATGAATTTTATGTACAGAAATAAATTACCAATTTCAATTTTTATTCAAATTTACGTTTAAGAAATAACCTTAACATTCATATAGTTGTATACGTATGTATGCAATTTACAAAAATCTCTATATGTTTTATTGTTGCAATTTCATAAATATTTTCTGTCATATAGTAGAGGTTTCATATTTATGCATAAAATTTTATCCCAAAATAACCCTAGACTTACATGTGTAAGTGCATTTAACAAACAAAACAAAAATATACACGAATAAATGCTGAAGTTCAACATGAGTAGTATACAAAAAGTTGAACAACAAATCCACACTCATAGAGAGTAAGTAGTTAGTAGAAAAATTAGTAAAAACCGTTAGTAATCCAACTTTGCAAGTTTTTAACTAGTTTTTAGTTCTAATTCAGATAGTAGTTTTGCTATTTTTACTATATACTACATATTTTTTTACTAATTTTTTTTGTTGAATTTACTAAACTCTAAAAATACTATTTTGATAATCAAAACCAGCAGTGTTTTTTTTCTTATTGTGTCAGTATAAAATAAACACTACAAGTGAAATTGTCTTATTCTATAGGGTGGGCCACTGACCATTGTAGTTTTTATATAATTTTTTTAGTTTTTATTGAAAATAAATAATTTGGATTACAACAGATAGTTTTAATCATGGAGAGCTTAAAAATATTTATTCTAAAAATAATATCTTTTAGATGCCTGCCACCAGCCTATTCGCAAGCTACTGCTCTTTGCTGTACCAGGTCCATAACTAAAGCCAAAACTGGTTGATCAGCCGTAATAATTTCATTTAGTTGTTGCAGTGCTGGCGGTTTATTAGTGTATACACGATCTTTCAAATATCCCCAAAAAATGTCATTGTTTCCCTTTGCGGTATGTCACGTAGCTCCGTCTTGATGAAACCACATGTATTGAGTACTAGCTGACCAGGCAAACGTTGTTTTGCCTTAAAATTTTAAGAAGGAAATCAGTTGAATGAAATATACTGATCCATTTCACTTGTAAATTCTATGATGACTTGTATATACCTAAACTAATTCACTTGTTAAATTCTGTAATGATGGAAATTAAACCGCAATAAAATATATTTTTTTATGTTAAGTGTACCTGTTAAACATGAATTGTTACTTAAAACCATATCATAAAATTTATTGTTTACTTCTTTTACCATTTTTATTTATTCTAGGACTATGAGGAACGCTAAAACAATTTTTGAACAACATTATTAAATAACCTTGCAAAAAGTCTTGAATGTGATAATTTATTTTAATGCTTATTTGGTTTTTGCTTTTGGTACCCACGCCCATTTATCCCATTCCGCCCATTTTCAGTTCTACTACTAATATTTGTAATTGATGGACTCGTACAAAATTTTAAGGCTATATAGCTAATAAAGAACCCTAGATATTTAATATTAATATTAATTTTGTATATGAGCTAAATAATCACTTTGTATGGGAGCTGCCACGCCCACTGGTATGATCTCGCCCAATTTTCCCATGACTATTCATAATATAATCAACGTGCATAAATTTCTAAGACTCTGGCTATTATAAAACTGTAGATATATGATATTAAATATTTACTTTGTATGGGAGCTGACACGCCCACTGGTCCGATCACGCCCATTTTTCCCATGACTATTCACATTAACAAATAATCAACGTGCACAAATTTCTAAGACTATGGCTATTATAGTACTGTAGATATATGACACCACTGGTCCGATTCCGCCCATTTTTTTTTCCTGATTATTCAAATCAATAACATATGGGATACTGCAATGTTTCAAAACTCTGCTATCACAATAGTCAAGATATATGATGTTATTCAATGTATGTGGGAGGGGCCACGCCCACTTGAAATATATATAGCTGAAAACCTAATTTGGACTATAACCTTTCAAATGAAACCGGTTTGGGCCAAATCGGTGGTATAGCTTAAGATCTATAAAGGACAAACATACAAACATTGTATTTTATATATATAGATTATTATCTTGTACGGAAACAGGAATACATTTTTTTTCGTTACTCTCCGCAGTGAAGTTCTGGACATTTAAAGCTGAGTGGCACGTTTGCGAGTCTATGTTGCAGCGTTCTCATTTACGTTCTTCGAACTCGTTAAATATTATATTGGCTTCGTGCTTCAAGCGGTTCTTCCACTCCGAAACAAGTCACTAACAGATCCCGGTGAATGAAACCGAGCGACTAGATTGCGTGCTTGATTTCGTGATGGTGCATTTCTGGTGTTAAAAATTATTAATTAATTAATTATAATTATTAATTAATAATCATATAATTACAAATTATATACTATTACCCTAACCGAGCACTAGCTACTATGGCCTTCGGCGCGTTGTAGTGAAAACAGACCAGTGCCTCTGGTGGGAATCGAACCCACGACCCCCGCACTGATAAGCCAGCACGCTACCAACTAGCCTACCGGGGCGCACACTGGTGTTAAAAAAATTTCGAAATATTCTTTGGGTTTGAATTATTGAATTTTGACTAGCAAAATGGAGGCTCTAGCCTATTATGGATGCTCTACATTTTCTAAAACTTCGGGTTCTGATGAGATCTTTAGCCAATCGAAATACTAGTATCAACCTATCTAATATGTTTGATTTGCTTTATTTTTGTAAATACACGGAGGTTGAAAGCTCGTTATAAATTGAAAATAACATAAAATAATATCGATGTATATAAAAACAAAAACTAATATAACTGCAACAGTTTTCGTTCGTTCCTCAATCGTACACATGGCAACTGAATTTCCCGAAAGTTGTTTATAATACTAAAATATAAAAAAAGAAAAAAAAATATACAAAATAAAAAAGTTATATCAAATATACAATGGCCAAAGAAAAAACTGGCTTTGAAATACATATTTTTTTAGTAGACCTATGTACGCTGAATCATAATCTAGCAACAAGAATTCTCATTTGCAGTTTTTGAAATATCGCGATTTTTTTTACTCATTAACCATATTTTTGTGTATATTTTGCTTACTTTTCGAAATTTTGTTGTTGAAAATTATCCTTTTTTTT